>JAHWFP010078525.1:52741-68362 GCA_023313725.1 Lithobius niger
ATAACAAACCTGCATTTATAGACATTAATGCAGTAATTAGGTAGTTTTTACTGCGACCATAAATTGGAATATGCAGGTTTTTGGTATGCGCTGCAACCTTTAATTGGAATATCGTTCAGGAGTGAATTTTATCACTTAAAATCGAAATGGTTTTGTAAAGGCTGGCCGTCGAAAAACACTTCGTTTTGCAAACGAACAATTTTTTTTCTCTGAGCGCCCAAATGCCTAGATTGTGTAAATCTCGCCGTTTTCTTAATAATGGTCCAAATCGGTCAAACTCGTCGACATTTAATAGTCATCCATAATACCTACCTCTTGGGAAGCCCAAAGACGAAAATTCCATCTAGAAGACCCACAATCAACAATTGAAAATCACTCAAAACCAACCGTAGCACTCCTACATCATGAC
Source organism: Lithobius niger (assembly GCA_023313725.1). NCBI lineage: Eukaryota > Metazoa > Arthropoda > Chilopoda > Lithobiomorpha > Lithobiidae > Lithobius > Lithobius niger. The sequence continues at coordinate 53,151 of JAHWFP010078525.1, forward strand.
CGCCATTATTGAAGACTAGTAACCTTGTATTTCTATTTTATTGTTTCGATTTTAGGGCAAAAAGCCCCAAAACACTAGCTTAGTTGTAGTTTAGGAGGGGCTTCCATTTTATGGTACTTAACCTCACATACATGTGGATACAGACAACCATCTCAAGTGTGATATTTTTTATTTTGTTTGTCGGCCGCAAGCCTCATGAAAAATTTCCACAACGATCGATTTTGTCTTTTAACTTTAACGTTAAACATTCCAATTTAACTTAATGCATTATAGCATTCAACTCAGCTAGAATATTTAACCAGTTTTCAATCTTCTTTTGCCCCCAGAAACGCTACCATTAGTCCGAAGTAATTCGACATCGGCATTCTACCGGACACAAATTTTAGTGTATATATGTTTGCTTTAGTTCTCCTCTAAACCCGACTGAGACCATCCGAATGCTGCTGCTAGCTTGTTCTTCTATTAAAACCAAAAGATATTTATAAAAGATCTGTTCCCAAGCAATCCGAAAGTCAAACTGTGCATAAAAATCCGAATCCTCAATTCCCCCCCCCCCCAGCCAAACTAGTTGTGGTGTATAACACTGCAGTTTTCAGTTAAAGCTTTATAAATTTAATAGTAATGCTTTATGCATTATCCAAACCCAAGTATTAAGCTTTAACCAGAGCCTACTCACGTTGCAATCATGTAAATATTTATTCAATAGTCAATATTTCAAAGTAAAGGCCTTTTCCCAAAGTTAACTTGAGTAAAACTCAAACTGGCCTATCTTTACATGTCCCTACTCCTTCAAACGGCTCTGCACCAAAACCCTTTGTCCCTCCGACTTTTCCTCCCACTTTCCTTGTTTTCCTGGCCCTCAGCCAATCAGACCCCGCAGCTCTCCCGCCCGTCCGCACGAACTTACGGTCTCTAGCATAAAAAGCCCCCACATCCCTGCCTCCTCAGCACAGCCCTGAGCGCTGCTCAGGTGAGCACAGCTCACAGATCTCTCAAGCTAGAAGGGTCACGCCAGTCGGGAGTGGAAACGTCACGTCCGTAGGATGCCATGCCGGGCAAAATGGTAGTTGTTCGTATGTTTATAGTAGCTTTTGAAAGTTTAATTTAGGACCCCCAAGTCTAAATTCATAGTTTAAAAGTTTAAGCATAACTTCTAGCTTAGAGAAATTATGGTGGTGACGCCTTAAGCGGCATATTAGGTTTCCTCACCCCATAACGTCAGAGTGGTTCTCTTACTAAAAACCAAATTTTTCTAGTTTATTTTAAATGGATTTTTAATCTAAACTGACGGTTGATCTTTGTATAAGTCGAAAGAAACATACTGATGCCCAAGTATAAAGTTGCCGGGCTTTTTATTTCTTAGAACAGTTTCTGCGGGAACTAAGGGAGGTTGTTCTTTTGTACTTGGAAAACTTAGAAACATAACTGTGGACGGTTGATAGTGTATGAAACATACTGTCAGATAGACTGCTATCAGTTGCGGCTGTTCAGTCTTGCGGGTGTCTCCGGGAGCACCTAGTATTCCTTTTTCTAATGTGAAAATGTTAACTTTATTCAAACACAAGCGTTGTTTGTCTGAAATCTTGTGAATTACTTGTTGTAAATTCAAACTTGTTGCTTTTAATTAATTTAATTCAAAAGCTTTCCGAAGCAAACTTCAATGTAAAGTGTTCTTTCATTCTCTGCTGTCAAAATAATACCAGGAGTTTTAAGCTTCAGTTCGTTTGCTAGATTGATTAATTGTTCAAGTTGAAAATAACTATGTAGCCCATTTGTAACTTTTAGCTTGTATAAACAGTTAAATTCCACCGTTGGTGGCAGTGATTACCAACAGTATTAAGGTTAGGCCCCTTTAATTAGGACCCAACGCTCCATCCCCCATGCTGGGACGTAGCCCGCGCTGTGCGTATGCCTTAAAAGTCGTAATAATCACTGCAGAACCTTAGACTGAAACTCCATGTACACCAGGGAAACCGGGGGCGTTACAAGCACCTAAGCCGCCGTAGCGTCCGCCGTTACAGTTTAGATTAACTAAGTATGGGCGCTCATCTATTTTGTGAATCCTGTACTTGACACATTTGACAACGTTATGAATGCGTTTCCATTCATAGTAAAATCGTCACATAATGGACCGCTTGACTCGTGCAGGAATCGTTTATCGAATGACGGCGTTTGAGTCGTATGCCGCAACTGTTACAACATTCAATAGGTTTTTTAGTATGCGCTACAACTAACCATCATGTGGTGGTTTTTTCAGTACGTCCCACAACTGTAGAAAAATTTTATTTTGTATATCATGCGGTAGATTTTTAAGTATGTAATTGTGAACCTGTTCCATAAGAACTTAAGCGTGTGCGGTACTAAAATGACTTGACTTCCTTGTACTTTATTTCATGTTCAGTGTCCCTGTGTACCTTACCCTTGGTCTATTCCTGGGCCACAATAAATTTTTCCCAAATAGGCCTATGCGACATTCTTGAACTAACATTTCGTGTTCGTAATGCCCATAATATTTGTTTTGAACTGTTATGAATTGTTCAAGTCTGAAAGTGCCTTACTATTAGTAACAGCAATTAATCACAATCTGCCCCATTAATAATTGCAATTAGTTTTTGTTTGTTTTGCCCATTAAAACGGCAAATAATTTCTTGTGTTGCCCATTAAAATGGCAATTAAACTTTTTTTTTAATCAGGGGAGAATATGTAGGGGTGTATGGCTTGTTATGATATCCCCACATGGCTAGGAATCACTTATCTTTTAATTTATCCTTGGATCAAATTGGATTGATCCTTCTTTTCATGCGATTCACCCTTTTCCGCTCCATTTATGCCATCCTTGACACTTGCCAACTTTGTTTAGCTTGTAGTATACTTTTCTAAAGGATATAAACATTGTTCCACATGAGTTATGCTATATTTAAATGTTTTACATGACATGCATTTTAACTTTGTATTATTTGCAATTTATAAACAAAGCTGTAAAAATTAAATTAATTTATTCACAAAATAATGTGTTTGGCTTTATCATTTTTGTTCAAGAGTATTTTCTATATTCACTTTGGAGTGAAGTTTGATTATTTTAGCTTCTTGGGTGGGTAGCAACCTGTTCCCATGGTTAATGGTCAGTCTTTGTGACCTACTTTTTGACCATCCCTTTCACTTGTTGATGGGCTCTGTCGAGCACCTTCACTCTCTACAGCTATGGACAGGGAAGGAGTTATAAACGAAAGTGGTCGGCGGTTTGAATGGGTTCTGGGCACAGCTTTCGGCCATGCCATCGCAATCTGACCTTAAAATAAGGCTGGTCGAGGCCATGTAAACAATAGCTGATGTTTACTACGTGAGCTGGTCCCTGGGAAAAGCTGGCCCCCAGTTTTCCGTGACGTCAACTCTGAACTCTGCACCCATTGGCTTGGTTAGTTATATTTCTAGGTCACATTTTGGACTTGTAAAAATTTCGGCTTTTTAACCCTCACACGAAGTTGTGTTCCTTCGATACAACCAGTTTAGCTTTCGTTTGCTCCCTAACTTTCTCCGCCGCCATGGATCTGCCCCAAAAGAAGCGTAAGACGCCGCCAAAGGAGGAGCGTAGTGCGACGGCTAACCTTCCTCGCTACATGCAGGACTTCTTCAGGTTAATTTCAATGGACCTATTACTTTTCTCGGTTTGCCTGGACCACTACCAGTACTGCGAGCGCAGCCCAACGTTTTTCGCGGAATGCCCTCACCGCACCGTGGATGAAATCCCCTTTTGGCCAATGCTGCCAAAAGGGGATCGATTGGATTATGTCCTCAGACTATTTTTTATGGAGGTTATTTTGGAAAATCCTGGGCAAAATGGTTTGTATAACAGTTTTCCTCCCGAAGATTCGTCTACAGTCCAACAATTATGGCTAAGTTCGCATTTCCTAAAATGTAGCCCCTTAACAGCAAGTCGTTGCCTACATTGGAGGTATGCTACTTTTCCGCCATTTCCAATGGGCACGGAGCCCTTCCCAGAGTATCTGTGGAGGGCTATTAATGCGGAAAATACTTTCTTCGTGCAAATGAAAGAACATAGGGCCCTGGCCCAATTTAAAGCCAACGACGACCAACTGGACAATCCACCACCTAACAACGGACTGCCAGCAGATCTCGACGATCTTTTCCCTGACTGCCAGTTACAAGAGTTGCCACCGCTTCCCAATTTGGTCCCCATTCCCCACGTTCAGGAACCTGTTGCCCCCCCCTGGAAGGAGCCCCTGAAGTTCCCAAAGCCGTGAATGCGGGAGTAATCCGGCAGTGGCATCCAACAGTGCCTTCACCCTGCTGCCTGCAGAGATGAATGCCCTGTATGCCACAATGAACGATATGGTAAGAAAATGTTTTTTATTTAATTTTGATTGAACACTATACAATATGTGTATCTGCATTTTATCTTTAAATTTTATATGTTATAAGAAAGGTTACATTTGCCTCTGATAACTTAAAATTCCAAATTCAGCGTAATAATACAATTATTGCCCCTTATGAACAATAAAAAAAAAACTAATGTAGATATATGTATGTAAAATCATATTATTGCCCTTTTTGAACAATAAAATCTGCTGTATTCGACATACAATTTTTTCGAATAGTAAATTTAAAGTCACTGGTTCTCAAAAGTAAATAACAAGTTACTTTGAAACGCAGAATGCAGAGTTCGTACACGGCCTTGAATTCCTTGAAAAGCCTTAAATTTCAAAACCAAAAATTCAAGGCTTGAAAAGCCTTGAAAATTTGCATTTTTTTGTAAAAACCTTGAAGTGGCCTTGAATTTTGTTAGCGTACTACGTTTGATGAAATACTGTCAATTTATGCCTAAATTCATAAATAAGAATCGTTCGTCAACCTAATGCTTATTTTCTGTTAACGGATACGACGTGCCTTCGTTCTTATTCACGTATAAGTGCGGTGTTGGAAAGGCAACTTGTCCCACGATGGGGGCAAAATGAATAACTTTTAAATGGATGATTTTTCACTTGTAGAGTATATTGTAGAGTATAGGATAGCAAAAAGATTGAATTTATTTTAAGGTAAGTTTTAACAATTTTGTTGGTAAAACTACCTTGAAATTGGCTTCGAGTTGGCCTTGAAAAGCCTTGAAATTTGTTTCGGCTCTGGTATACGAATTCTGAGAATACTTATTTCTAAAAATTTGTCTTGGTATAGGCCTATTTATTTATCTTATAAGTTATACGCACCTACAATACTATGAAATTCAATGTATATGCATTCATATGTTGTGTATTAACAACTTATTATGCTTCTAATTTTGAACTGCACAAGGAGGAATTTGTACAAACTACTTAAATTTATATTTACGCAAATTTCATTTTATAATCCATTCCCTTAGGATGTAAAATGCAATATTAGTCCAATTCAATTACTAATTTTAATTTTATAATTCATATCCTGATGGATGTAAATTTTTTAATATTATAGTACAATTTCGTACAATTCGTCCAACTTCCATCTTAGCATAATATTCGTAAAATAATTATTTTACTGTTTGCCTGGGACCTTCATTTATTTATTTCTTAATTAAGAAAATTAATGTCTCGAAATACGTTTTCATTCTTTCTCATCCGTGAAAAGGGAATCCGTGCCAATGACAGATATTTATTTTTTTATTGCCACGAAAGTATCCATTACCTTATTTTACTAGCAGTTTTTCCCCCATGGAGCTCTATTATCCCTAGCTTGAAAGTTGGCTTCCCTGCCGGGCTCGTATCCTACTGCGCATGACAGGAACTGGGATCACCTATATAAGCGGATCACCGCGATCCCCAGCATCTTTCTTCCTAGGGCAGCCGCGGAGGTGGTTGCTTCGGAGCTCTCCATTCATCGACCAATAAGAGACCAAGACGAGGATCGGGGCATCCTTTCCGATCTCTGTTCCTGTGCCCCTTACGATTCCATTGGGATCAAGGGTGTGCCCAGGGTAACCTAGCCGGGATGGCTTTGCCATCGTCTACAACGATCCGCACGATTCCGCTGTCCGAGCTCTGTCCGGAGCGAGTTCTCGAGCCGCATTCGCCCTTCATTTCTCCTGCCTGCCTTCATGACAAGCGGATCGGAGGGGAGGCGGGGGCGGATCACCATCCAGGCTACTGTCCGCTCCACGACCTAACAGCTACGTAACGGACCGAAGCTTCATTCGCTGCTGGTTCCTGTTGTCAACGATTCCTTTTACTACTATCCGCCTGCCCCCTGCAGGTTGTGTGTCGCTTATAACGATAAAGTTGTTGCTACGCCTTGGGCCTCCGCCTGGACTTGGCTCGGTTCCCCTTGCTGCCATATCAATTCCGCCACTGCTTGGCGACCAGGAACCGTTAATAACAACCTGGGTCCCTTGGCAACCCTTCCGCCATGGTTCCTCACGTGTCACCATTCCGTCTGCTACTGAAACTACGGTTCCTCTACTCGAACCGTCGTCTCGATTCCGTTCGTGTTTGGACATCAGTAAACCAGAACTGGGCCCCTGCACGATCCGGACCCTTTGCAGACTGCGATCCGCTGCCTTCCTACTTCACTACACGACTTTCCTGCTGATTCCAGCCTTTGTTGACCTGCGTTCGGTCCGATTCCGCTTCGTATCACAAACAACAAGGCTAGAACATGAGTGCGACGGTTCTTGGCGAAGATCATCATCCCGACCTCTTCACACGCTTTTCTTTTCTAAAGTTAGAAGAACAATCGAATATTCCAGCTACCCGCTGCGCACGTATCTGCGCGGCCTCCATCGAATAAAAACCTGAGCGGAGCGAACTGTCTCATCTTTTCTTCTCTAACCACTACCCGACAAGGTTGTGCTGTTCAAGAACGACTCGATTGCTGATTACTTCGTTCCCAATTACCATGCCTCGTGCCAAGGGCGCACCTCAGGAACCATTGGTTTCCTACGTCGTCTGCAAAAACACGATCCGCTGTCTCTCTGCTGCGATCCGCTGTCGTCCAGCCTCACCACACACCTGTACCCAGTACAGCCTCTGTAGGACTAGTGTTCAGTCCGATTCCGCTGCGTACTGCGAACAGCGAGGCTCGGACTGGGCCCATAAACCAAGCCTGGGTCCTTTCACGGACTGTATCCCGCAGGACGTCGACCCTCTTGACGCGAGTACGTCGAATCCTGAAGAAGCTTGTCCTCTTAGCACGTTTTTCAGTGCCGCTTGCTCTTGTCTGGTTGGACTCGGACCAGGCCTCAATGCTACCTACTGCCTTTGTGACTCTGGTGGTACTACTCTTTTCATCAAATATTGCCCCTCCTGTTCCTACTGACTCGCGCGCTTGATGCCCCAGCATGGAACCGAGTCCCTACGTCCGGAACCGGGAGCCTTAGCGATCCACAATCCCCGTGCCTTCGCAAGTGCTAAGATTCCTTTCTGTCTGTTCCTCAATCAGCTGGGATGTATCCTCTATTCTAGCCTTGCTGGAGATAGCCTTTCTGCTCAGCAACTTGAGCTCCGGTCCGTTCTCTTCCTTCGTGCGTAAACAAGACTTCAGGTTTGTACGATTCCGTTCTCAATTTTTATCCCTCGAGAGTAGTGTTATTAACTCGCGTGTCTAGTATTTAGACAGACTAGTATTGGGAGTGATGGCCATTGGGGGGCACATTTTAATCCTGGAGGGGAGGAGCGTGCATCTACGAGTTTCTGGCGGCGTGGCGCCCCTGTCTTTAAGCCCTGGACTAATTCCCCGGCAGTCGTGCATTGCAAGTGTGGGCAGTTGACCATTATCCTACGCGGCCAGTGGGTAGTGAGTGGGAGCTTCGCTTTCTCTCCTCATTCGTGCTAGCCGACTTCTGTTTCCATCAGCGCTGGTCGTTAGGAAGAAAGAGGGAAGGCGAGCAAGCGGCCTGCTATAATGAGTGGGACAGAATAAAAGTTGAGAGTCCAAAATAAAAGCGTAAAAACACAGCTGTAAGTTAACAAGGTTTGTAACTGAATAGGGTATCGAGAAAATGTTTGTGTCTGCAGGTGTTAGACCTATGAAAATCACTAGCTGAATTGTAGACACGTTTTTTTTCCAAAGATAGTCACAAAACGTAGGATGACAAACAGAAATTTGTTGTATAAGTCGAAAAGTGACGAAAAACAGACTGTCAGTCCTCGTTAAAGCGCTAAGTGGGGATTGAGCTGCGACAGGACCGGGATGGAACTAGCCCAGCTCTTGTTTCCCTTCTTGAGACGTGTGTTGGCCAGACTAAGGGTAGAAAATGAAAGGGTTTTATTTCAATGTATAGGGAAAGGTGAAGGGCTATTCGTGACAAGTGGTTTCTATAGTGAGTTCTTAGTAAGAAGTCTAACATAATTGCTACGACCTTCATAGTGCTTTTATCATTTTTCCGGCTCTCTGTTAGATCGAATCTGTGTGTTAGTCAGTTTTTACTGAATAGGATATCGAAAAATAACTGTAGGCTTGTATATGTGCACAGTTGTTAGGTTTTGTAGGCCTAAGAGCTTTGCACTGATGTATGAGTGATTTAAAAATGTCAAGTTCGATATATTATTCCATGAAAAAACGTCCAAAGGACACCAACGGGAGGTATACAGACTGCTGGTGAAAAAGCAACGTCAATTAACATTGTTGTAAGAAAGAACAGTACGAGTCACGTTAAAAGCTGCTTTATCACATTTGACATTCATAATTTTGACCTACGAACAACTGGTTAGAACGTAGGTATGATTTTCAAAGATAGTCACTAGAAGTTAGAGGATATATAGAAATTTGTTATATAGGCAACACTGTGACTTAAAATAGCCGAAAACGAAAAGTAAAAAGCAAAAATAAAGCTTAAAAAAGAAGCAGACGTAGGTCCTTTAAGACGGTACAATGATGTCCGCTTCTTCCAAATTAGCTCTTAAAGCTTGATGAAGCGTTAATTCTCGTCGAAAACATTCACGCAGGCTGTATTGAAGCAGCTTTTGTGAAAAGGGCTAACCCTTGAATATCTTGAACTAGCTAAAGGTAGAGAAACAACAACAAAAAAAAAACTATTAATGTGAGGGACTGGAAAATGGTAAAAGCAATACGAAGGACATAAAAATTATGTAGATATAGGCAGGAACCAGAGGTGGGAGTCTATTGCTAGACCCCCCAAGGCCCATGTTCTTCTATTAAAATCGCCTCGGGTTCCTTTTGGCAAAGGGAAAAGTGTTAATAAAATGTTTTAAAACACACCACTCAAACCTTAAAAATGTACATACCTCAACAGCTGAAGACATGTTGTAGACTAGAGATAGTCCAGGAGAATAAAGTCTTCAAAATTTCAACTAGGGGGGTAAACTGTAAGTCGAAGCAACTAATGAGTGTTTTAGATCCCTCCCCAAAGAGGGTCACTTGATAAACATAAATGTCATCCCTCCCCTCTCCCACGTTAATATCTATGAAATAGACAGTTGACAGTTGTTTTGACGAGATAGAATGCCATTTGAGACTTGAAAAACAATTCCACCACTAATTAATCAGAACACACACACACACAAACACATAAGATTAGCGGTATTTGTGGCAAATGTCTCACATGCGTGGTCTTGAAACGTGATAACAAATGTTCGATACCATTGTCACATATATGGATGCTCAAATAGATGTATCAATTGCATAGGGGAACATCTCAGGTTTGCTTTTCCCAGGAGGTTAAGGTCTTTAGCAGTCAAACTGTTTAAACATGACCCGTAGAGCTAATTAAGAATGGTGTTAGTTGTCAAAGAGGGGTGACACTCAAGAACGCAAGCATCTCATCTACGTGTGGTTTTTATCACAACGTAATCGTTTTTGTAGAACAAAAATGAATGAAGTATTAAAAAGTAATAGGAGGAGACTTGGGGGCGGCACAGCTGCGATGCTATAGGTTGAAAACATGTCACGGGTTCGCCTACATTCAACCAGTCAGACTATATGTGTGGGAACCAATGAACGAATATAGAATAATGTAAGGGACAACCACAAAGGTGCAGGATTCGTCAGAGGGTGAAAAAAGGTGCTCCAATTGAAACAACGTAAAATGGAGATAGACTGTAACAACAGTTCAAGGTGCTAAAAGTGACACATTTACTTTACAAAGAAAAGAAAAGCAAAAGCAGGACACGAAGGAATTCAAGCAACATTTGACAGAAACAGAAGGTGGGGCTATTAACTTTTTCCATTATTAGCATTGTGTGTAGGCTAAACACTTTTAAAGGAGGGTTTCGTTTCTTCATTTAGATCCTAAGAAAAATAAAATGTCAACGATAAAGATAATAGGAGGGTTGAACATTTATTTTCTCAGAGGAGAAATATATCTACAAATCACAGATCACGCCAGGCCAGCTTGCTAGCAGGATGCCGAGGCGAATAGTTAATAAAGAAAATATCATTTTCAGTGAGCAAACCATTTCTTTCCGAACTACGAATTACTGAGTTATCTAAAGATGTTGTAGAAAAAATTACATACAGGTCCATTATCACTATCTAAAACGAATGGAACAAGACATAGTTGAATAACACTACTGGCAACAACAACTGTCCTGTACGAAGGTTGATAGTCCAAAACGCAACGTCAGATCTACCCTCACCAAAAGTAATTTCAGCACAAGTTAACAAGTTTCAGTTGCTACAGAAAAAGATAAACGAAGTCAACACACAAACCACAAACAACACATCCAAAGCAGACAGGCGGTAGCTAACTTTACTGTATGACTAGACGAGACATCTTACATACACACAAAAATTCCTGACTCATACTGTTAGTGGCAGCAATTAACTGTAGGCTGAAAATAAATTTTTTCTCTATTGATTTTCAATGGGTGCAACTTGGGGAGTAGCGGAGTGGTAACTGTAAGAACTAACTATCCACCGCCAGTTCTCTGAACGGACAACTGGTGGCTGCAGGGAATCCCCGGGAGCTTCTGGCGAAGGGGATAAGAAGGTGTGCAATGTAAAGAAGTGATAGCGAGTGGGCATATTTCACGACTACAGTCTGGTTATCATTTGGAAGGTTTCTAACATCGGAACATGCTGTAATAAGCGACAAGAGGTAAGTATGCAATTCAACTCGTTTCGATGGCGGTTCCCTTTCAACCGATACCCAGACGATACCACTAGGAGGTCCATAATCCGCTACGACATGTAAGGATAAATTTTATCCATTGACGTGGCGTGTTCATCGCCTGAATTTTTGGGTTTCTCTCAAAGTGTTAGTCGTTTGAGAGGTTCCAAGGACTTTATTCTTTTATTTATTTATTTTTTTACCGTTGGTATTTTTTACCGTTGGCCGCGAGGAGCGTCTGTTACAAATTTGAAGCAGACGACAACGATATAGGAACACACGGAGGCCAAAAACTTTCGTCGGAGTGCCTGAGGATGGTGGGAGCCAGCCACCGAAAATTAGCTGGACATTAAAAAGTGTCCTCGTTGTGAAAATGAGCGGACATTTTCTACATAATTCCAGTAATTATGACTCTAATAGTTGGTAAATTGTGTGTAGAAAATGTATTGACACCAGAAAGGTTACCAAGAATATTCGAGCATTAGTGTTTACGTAAAGTCATCAGCAAGTTCCTTTCTTATTTGTGCTAAAACACGAACAGCTTCGGATACCTAGTTAGTGGTTCGTGTAGGTCTAACTTACATTCAAACCAGAGCGTTTTCACTTAACGTTCTGCAGTCGTTTCACCAAGTGAGGGGTCATCAGACAGAGAAGTGATAAGAAGCCGAGGGAAAAATCTGCACTGAGTAGGTCGTAACGGGGAAAGAAAAAAAACCCAGGTAAAGTATAATACTGCCAAATGCCAAACGAAGTGTAGTTCTGGGGGTGGTTACAGGATTCAGTTACGATTCTTAGGAAGTATTTGCAGTGATTGAGGGACTTTACATTAAGTCATTAGTCGGTTTTCTTCTCCTTTGTGGTAAAATACGAACAGTTTTGAGGTACAGGGTATAGTGGCATGTGAAGGTCTAACTTATATTCAAACCGCAACTAAAAGGGTTGGTTAGCTATCTCAATAAATCTCTGAGGCAGGGTTACTAATTTGTTTAATAGTTAGCAAGAGGTGTGCTGTAGGGGTTGCTAGAGTTATTTTATTTTCAACCCTTAAAGAAAAAATTCTTAAAATAGGTGAAACAAGAAACCCCAAGGTTCTCAGTAGGGTGACTTCTCGCAGCGTTTATACTATACAACTTAGACAGCCTGATTTATTTGAATTGTAAAAACAATATAGCACCCTTACCCACATCACCACCACTAACAGTATTAAATCCGTTCGTACTTTTAACATTGCTCTGGTCGATTCTCACTATTACAGATGCAGACGTAAAATATTCCTGACAACTTTTCTATGATTAACTATAGCAGCAAATTGAATTCATAGGGAAGTGCAACGATTGAAATGATGCTCTGGTTCAAACTTACAATTTTATTATTTGTACGTATTGTTAGAGGTGGAGGACAGAAGGCTAAACGAAAAGAAACAAATGTTGAATCGAACAGACTAAAGTAACCGTTAAAATATGTAGTAAACAATTACGTTTAGTACAAATAAAGAGAAAGAATACAATTAGGGCCTAGTTGAAGAGATTCACTCCTCACGTTTCTGAGGAAATGTTTAAAATAAGTGAAACAAGAAAACCCAATGCGTGTAAAGTATAGTACTAACACAAATTACAAGAATATAAGGTTCTTAATGGTTACAACGATTTACACAGATACAGGAGGCTAACACTACCACTCGGTATGATCCTAATACAGAACAAAGAAAAAGAAAGAGTACAAACATGTTATCGTTTGTTTCTGAACTGAAACCTTGCGAAAAACGTGCACTACACAAATCTTTGTTTTAACATTTAACTGTTTAACTTTGTGGGGGAATTGTAGGGCTTCGCATAATCGTTGCAACAAGAAATAGCCTTGAGTGAAGCGAGAGGTGGCCGAATGAGCGAACGTTAGGTCTTTGGGGGTAAAATACGAACAGTTTTAAGGTACAAGGTGTAATGTCATGTGTAGGTTTAACTTATTTTCAAAACACAACTAAAATGGTTGGTTAGTTACCTCAACAAATCTCTGAGTCAGTGTTACTAATTTGTTTAACAGTTTGCAGGGTGTGGGCTGTAGCGGTTGCTAGAATTGTTTTATTTTCAACCCTTAAAGAAAAAAATTCTTAAAATAGGTGAAGCAAGAAACCCCCAAGTTCTCAATAGGTGGTTCGCGCGTCGCTTATACTATACAACTTAAACAGTCCTTTTTATTTGAATTGGAAAAAGCAATATTACACTCTTACCCACCTCACACCACTAACATTATTAAATCTGTTCGTACTTTTGGCATTGCTCTGGTCGCTTCTCGTTGTTACAAATGCAGACGTAAAATATCCCTGACAACTTTTTCTATGATTAACTGTATCAACAAATTGAAATTCATAGGGAAGTGCAGCGAATGAAATAAAGCATTGGTTCAAACTTACAATTTTATTATTTGCACGTATTGACCAAAAAAGTATTAGAGGTGGAGGACAGAAGGCTAAACAAAAAGAAGCAAACGATGAATTGAACAGACCAAAGCAACCGTTAAAATGTGTAGTAAACAATTATGTTCAATACAAATATAGAGAAAGACGACAACAGGGTTCTAGTTACATTGATTCACTCACGTTTAGGACGAAATGTTTAAAATAAGTGAAACAAGAACACCCAACTCATGTAAAGTATAGTTCTAACACAAATTACAAGGATATAGGGTTCTTGACGGTTACAGCGATCACGTAGATACGAAAAGCTAACACTACAACTCTAGAATAATCTTAATACGGAACTGTCACAAAGAAAAAGAAAGTACAAACATGTTACCGTTTGTTTCTGAACTGAAACCTTGTTAAAAATATGCACTACACAAATCTTGGTTTTAACATTTAACTGTTTGACTTTGTGAGGAGAATTTTATGGATTCGTATAATTGTTGCAACAAGAAATATCCTCAAGTGAAGCGAGACGCGACCGAACGAGTGAACGTTAGGGAGCGACTCGACTACTAAATCATTGCAAGGATTTTTTTTTTTAACTTTTAAGGTCGAATACAACCGTCATAACTAATACTTCATCATGTCCTGAAAACATGCTTTGCACAGACAAAATTAGTTAAATCAGTTTTATAAAACAAATAGTTGACTTGTAAAGAGTAGTGTATAAAAAAGGGTTGAACCTAACAATTCACAATTTCAAAAGGGTTCAGACTTCGATTATTTGTAGCACGTATGTTTTACTCAAAATCAAAAGTTGGAAGTCGTAAAAATTTTCGATACTCTAGTCTAATTCAAGTTATAATGACTGGACAGGCTGAGGAACAAGTTTTTAGTGCAGTCTGGTCTGTGAAAAACAAATCTTTAGCACAAGGTGCACAAAATGTTCGAGGTCCGTTCGCAGTTTCATGGGAGTTAGATAGAAAACTGACTACAAAGAAAATGTTTTATTTCTAAAGTTGTCTACAACAATCTCATTTATTTTAGGTTCGCTGAGAACAAATTATCTCCGAGGCAGACCTTAGACGAAGAAATACGTATACCTTTTACTTCACAAACAAGTTCGCGACAATTCAACAGACCTAAACGTTTTCATACCTGACCACACTTCCAACAAGAAAACAATTTTGAATGAAAGTCTTAGAGGTTTCGTAAAGATTCAAATACATTGGTTCATAAGTGGTAAGTGGACCGGCTCATTCATTTTAACGTAACAAAATTTTCAGAGACTTGCTTCAGTTCATAGACAAAAATGGATGCTTGAAAAATATTCTCTGTAGAACTGAAATCTGAAGGCGACACACCTTTAAAATTAAATACATCAACCACATCCCGAGCGGCCACATCCGAGCGGTCCAGGAGCTCAGACCACAGCTGGCGGTCCGGGCCCTGGACCAGGCTCCTAGACCGCTCACTCATTCGGCCACCTCTCGCTTCACTCAAGGCTATTTCTTCTTGCAACGATTATGCGAAGCCCTACAATTCCCCCACAAAGTTAAACAGTTAAATGTTAAAACAAAGATTTGTGTAGTGCATGTTTTTCGCAAGGTTTCAGTTCAGAAACGAACAATAACATGTTTGTACTCTTTTCTTTTTCTTTGTTCCGTATTAGGATCATACCCGAGTTGTAGTGTTAGCCTTCTGTATCTGCGTGAATCGTTGTAACCATTAAGAACCTTATATTCTTGTAATTTGTGTTAG
>JAHWFP010078525.1:68762-87288 GCA_023313725.1 Lithobius niger
AATCGTTGTAACCATTAAGAACCTTATATTCTTGTAATTTGTGTTAGTACTATACTTTACACGCATTGGGTTTTCTTGTTTCACTTATTTTAAACATTTGCTCAGAAACGTGAGGAGTGAATCTCTACAACTAGGTCCTAATTGTATTCTTTCTCTATATTTGTACTGAACATAATTGTTTACTACATATTTTAACGGTTACTTTAGTCTATTCGATTCAATGTTTGTTTTTCGTTTAGCCTTCTGTCCTCCACTTCTAATACTTTTGGTCAATACGTACAAATAATAAAATTGTAAGTTTGAACCAGAGCATCATTTCAATCGTTGCACTTCCCTATGAATTCAATTTGCTGCTAGAGTTAATCATAGAAAGGTTGTCAGGAATATTTTACGTCTGCATCTGTAATAGTGAGAATCGACCAGAGCAATGTAAAAAGTACAAACGGATTTAATACTGTTAGTGGTGGTGATGTAGGAAAGGGTGCTGTATTGTTTTTTCAATTCAAATAAATCGGGCTGCCTAAGTTGTATAGTATAAACGCTGCGAGAAGTCACCCTACTGAAAACCTTGGGGTTTCTTGTTTCACCTATTTTAAGAATTTTTTCTTTAAGGGTTGAAAGTAAAATAACTAACAACCCCTACAGCACACCTCTTGCTAACTGTTAAACAAATTAGTAACCCTGCCTCAGAGATTTGTTGATATAGCTAACCAACCCTTTTAGTTGCGGTTTGAATATAAGTTAGACCTTCACATGCCACTATACCCTGTACCTCAAAACTGTTCGTATTTTACCACAAAGGAGAAGAAAACCGACTAATGACTTAATGTAAAGTCCCTCAATCGCTGCAAATACTTCCTAAGAATCGTGACTGAATCCTGTAACCACCTCCAGAACTACACTTCATTTGGCATTTGGTAGTATTAGACTTTCCCTGGGGTTTTTTTTTCCCGTTACGACCTACTCAGTGCAGATTTTTTCCTCGGCTTCTTATCACTTCTGTCTGATGACCCCTCACTTGGTGAAACGACTGCAGAACGCTAAGTGAAAACGCTCTGGTTTGAATGTAAGTTAGACCTACACGAACCACTAACTAGGTATCCGAAGTTGTTTTAGCACAAATAAGAAGATGACTTTACGTAAACACTAATGCTCGAATATTCTTGGTAACCTTACCTGGTGTCAATATATTTTCTACACACAATTTACCAACGGTAAAAAAATAAATAAAAGAATAAAGTCCTTGGAACCTCTCAAAAGACTAACACTTTGAGAGAAACCCAAATTCAGGCGATGAACACGCCACGTCAATAGATAAAATTTATCTTTACATGTCGTAGCGGATTATGGACCTCCTAGTGGTATCGTCTGGGTATCGGTTGAAAGGGAACCGCCATCGAAACGAGTTGAATTACATACTTACCTCTTGTCGCTTATTACACCATGTTCCGATGTTAGAAACCTTCCAAATGATAACCAGACTGTAGTCGTGAAATATGCCCACTCGCTATCACTTCTTTACAGGGCACACCTTCTTATCCCCTTCGCCAGAAGCTCCCGGGGATTCCCTGCAGCCACCAGTTCTCCCTTCAGAGAACTGGCGGTGGATAGTTAGTTCTTACTCTGCTACTCTGCTACTCTACTACTCTGCTACTCCCCAAGCTTCGCCCATTGAAAATCAGTAGAGAACAAATTTATTTTCACCCTACAGTTAATTGCTGCCACTAACATTATAAGTCAGGAATTTTTGTGTGTATGTAAGATGTCTCGTCTAGTCATACAGTAAAGTTTGCTACCGCCTGTCTGCTTTGGCTGTGTTGTCTGTGGTTTGTTTGTTGACTTCGTTTATCTTTTTCTGTAGCAACTGAAACTTGTTAACTTGTGCTAAAATTACTTTTGGTGAGGGTAGATCTGACGTTGCGTTTTGGACTATCAACCTTCGTACAGAACAGTTGTTGTTGCCAGTAGTGTTATTCAACTATGTCTTGTTCCATTCGTTTTAGATAGTGATAATGGACCTGTATATTATTTTTTCTACAACATCTTTAGATAACTCAGTAATTCGTAGTTCGGAAAGAGATGGTTTACTCACTGAAAATGATATCTTCTTTATTAACCATTCGCCTCGGCATCCTGCTCGCAAGCCGGCCTGGCGTGATCTGTGATTTGTAGATATATTTCTCCTCTGAGAAAATAAATGTTCAACCCTCGTATTATCTTTATCGTTGACATTTTACTTTTCTTAGGGATCTAAATGAAGAAACGAAACCCTCCTTTAAAAGTGTTTAGCCTACACACAATGCTAATAATGGAAAAAGTTAATAGCCCTGCCTTCTATTTCTGTCAAATGTTGCTTGAATTGCTTCGTGTCCTGCTTTTGCTTTTCTTTTCTTTGTAAAGTAAATGTGTCACTTTTAGCACCTTGAACTGTTGTTAGTCTATCTCCATTTTACTTTGTTTCAATTGGAGCATCTTTTTTCACCCTCTGATGAATCCTGCACATTTGTGGTTGTACCTTACATTATTCTATACTTGTTCATTGGTCCCCACACATGTAGTGTGACTGGTTGACTGTAGGCTAACCCGTGACATGTTTTCAACCTATTGCATCGTAGCTGTGCCCCCCCCCCTAAGTCTCCTATTACTTTTTAATACTTCATTCATTTTTGTTCTACAAAAACGATTACATTGTGATAAAAACCACACGTAGATGAGATGCTTGCGTTCTTGAGTGTCACCCCCTTTTTGACAACTAACACCATTCTTAATTAGCTCTACGGGTCATGTTTAAACAGTCTGACTGCTAAATACCTTAACCACCTGGGAAAAGCAAACCTGAGACGTTCCCCTATGCAATTGATACATCTATTTGAGCATCCATGTACGTGACAATGGTATCGAACATTTGTTATCACGTTTCAAGACCACGCATTTGAGGCATCATTTGTCACAAATACCGCTAATCTTATACGTTTGTGTGTGTGTGTGTGTGTGTGTGTGTGTGTGTGTGTGTGTGTGTTCTGCCTAATTAGTGGTGGAATTGTTTTTGAAGTCTCAAATGGCATTCTCTCCGTCAAAACAACTGTCAACTGTCCGTTTCACAGATTATTAACGTGGGAGAGGGGAGGGATGAAATGTATGTTTATCAGGTGACCCTCTTTGGGGAGGGATCTGAAACACTCATTAGTTGCTTCGACTTACAGTTTACCCCCCTAGTTGAAATTTTGAAGACTTTATTCTCCTGGACTATCTCTAGGCTACAACATGTCTTCAGCTGTTGAGGTATGTACATTTTTACGGTTTGAGTGGTGCATTTTAAAACATTTTATTAACACTTTTCCCTTTGCGAAAAGGAACCCGAGGGGATTTTAATAGACATGGGCCTTGGGGGTCTAGCAGTAGACTCCCACCTCTGGTTCCTGCCTATATCTACATAATTTTTATGTCCTTCGTATTGCTTTTATCGTTTTCCAGTCCCTCATATTAATTGAGTTTTTTTTTTGTTTCTCTACCTTTAGCTAGTTCGAGATATTCAAGGGTTAGCCCCTTTCACAAAAGCTGCTTCAATACAGCCTGCGTGAATGTTTCCAACGAGAATTAATGCATCATCAAGCTTTAAGAGCTAATTTGGAAGAAGTGGACATCATTGTACCGTCTTAAAGGACCTATGTTTGCTTCTTTTTTAAGCTTTATTTTTGCTTTTTATTTTTCGTCTTCTACTATTTTAAGTCACAGTGTTGCCTATATAACAAATTTCTATTATCTAACTTTTACTGACTATCTATCTTTGAAAATCATACCTACGTTCTAACTAGTTGTTCGTAGGTCAAAATTATGAATGACAAATATGATAAAGCAGCTTTTAACGCGACTCGTTCTGCTCTTTCTTGCAACAA
Organism: Lithobius niger; assembly: GCA_023313725.1. Taxonomy (NCBI): domain Eukaryota; kingdom Metazoa; phylum Arthropoda; class Chilopoda; order Lithobiomorpha; family Lithobiidae; genus Lithobius; species Lithobius niger. The sequence goes on from JAHWFP010078525.1 coordinate 72,659, forward strand.
TGTTAACTGACGTTGCTTTTTCACCAGCAGTCTGTATACCTCCCGTTGTTGTCCTTTGGACGTTTTTTCATGGAATAACATATCGAACTTGACATTTTTAAATCACTCGTATATCAGTGCAAAGCTCTTAGGCCTACAAAACCTAACAACTGTGCACATATACAAGCCTACAGTTATTTTTCGATACCTATTCGGTGAAAAACTGACTAACATACAGATTCGTTTTAACAGAGAGCCGGAAAAATTATAAAAGCACTATGAAGGACGTAGCAATTATGTTAGACTTCTTACTAAGAACTCACTATAGAAACCACTTGTCACTAATAGCCCTTCACCTTTCCCTATACATTGAAATAAAACCCTTTCATTTTCTACCCTTAGTCTGGCCAACACACGTGTCAAGAAGGGAAACAAGAGCTGGGCTAGTTCCATCCCGGTCCTGTTGCAGCTCAATCTTGTGATGCCAGCCCCACTTAGCGCTTTAACGAGGACTGACAGTTTGTTTTTCGTCACTTTTCTACTTATACAACAAATTTCTGTTTAGCATCCTACGTTTTGTGACTATCTTTGGAAAAAAAAACGTGTCTACAATTCAGCTAGTGATTTTCGTAGGTCTAACACCTGCAGACACAAACATTTTCTCGATACCCTATTCAGTTACAAACCTTGTTAACTTACAGCTGTGTTTTTACGCTTTTATTTTGGACTCTCAACTTTTATTCTGCCCCACTCATTATAGCAGGCCGCTTGCTCGCCTTCCCTCTTTCTTCCTAACGACCAGCGCTGATGGAAACAGAAGCCGGCTAGCACGAATGAGGAGGGAAAGCGAAGCTCCCACTCGCTACCCACTGGCCGCGCAGGAAAATGGTCAATTGCCCACACTTGCAATGCACAACTGCCGGGGAATTAGTCCAGGGCTTAAAGACAGGGGTGCCACGCTGCCAGAAACTCGTAGATGCACGCTCCTCTCCCTCCTGGATTAAAATGTGCCTCCCAATGGCCATCACTCCCAATACTAGTCTGTCTAAATACTAGACAGGCGAGTTAATAACACTACTCTCGAGTTAGGGATCGTTCGGTCGTTCCTGGGTTCCAACTGCGATTGCTTCGCCATTCTTCGTTAATAACTCACGATTCAGGCCTAGGCTCAAGGCTGGGCCCGGTTCCCTTTTCTTCATCCCACGTTTGGTTCCTTGCCTTTTCAGCCGACGATCTCTTGGTTACTAAGGACCGATCCTATGCTTTTTCCGCACCATAATGTTGCCTTTCCAACCCCGGACTGTGCTACGAAACTCCTTGTTCGGTTCACCTTCGATTTCCTACCCTGTAGGCCTACACTACTACAAGTCTCAAGACGTTCTTCGAGCCTGTTGCTTCGCCACGACACGATTCCGGCTTCACTACAGAACCTCCTGTTCTACAACCTTGCAATTGCGGATGTGTACTCGAGCGCTTAATCACAAGAGAGTAGCGGCTCGATCACAGTGCCCAAGCCCAACACCTCCGCGGTAACAACAACATCGTATCGACGTGTCTTAGAAGCTCTTCCCCTAAGGTGTGTACCTTGATGACCAACGGGCTGCTTCATTCACGACGATGCCTGATTCCTGATTCATCAAGTCTTTTGGTCCGGGTGGCCCATCGCCATTCCTCTGGTCCATCACTGTTCCTGGTTCCCTTTCTAATGAACAAGTGTGACATGGTTCCCCCGGTTCCCCTGACGTTACCTTCCGTTCCGCTTCATCACCTGTTCAGTCTCCAACTACCGTCTTGCCAGCGGAAGGGGAAGGGGGTGTGGCAGACTTGAACAGAGCTTACGGACCTTCCCTCAACAAGGACATAGCTACATTACCGACCGGCCTCAACCAACCTACCAGGTCGCCCGGCCTGACACTTGTTCCTGCCAGGATCCTATCTTTTAAAAAAATGTTTGAGCGTTGGATTCCGGGCCCACACTGCCTGTCTGGGCCTAGTTCCTACCCAAAGAATTTCACTCGTCTTCTTGCAGAAACTGGCATTGGCCCCGACAGTACTCTTAGGCCAGTTCCCAAAGAGGATCGTCGTTTGGATTCCCGATCTGCCTCCCCCCCTCCCTTGGGCCTTGACCCGAATTTTCAACGCCACTTCTGATACCGCCAAACCGGGCCCAACACCTGGCTCAGAACCCTTTGCGGACCAGCCTTTCCTCTTCTTATGGACAACCACGGCCTAAGGTTCGGACCCAGGCTTCCGACCGGGCCCTGTACCATGTTTTTCTCATCTCACCGCCGGTTCCTCGTCTTTAGGCCAGGAATCTTTCAACCACTCGGTATAACACACAGTCAAGGCTGCTCCCCTTCCCGTCGATTCCCTTCTGCAGCCTGCAGCAGAACGTCTTACCTTGCACTTTCCGGCCTACGCTACCTACTATTCAAGACAGACTCCTTCAACGCTGTCGGTCCTTCAGGACCGTGACCTCCCCTCCAGTTCTCCGGTTACGCATCATAGCCTCTTCATCACACAAGCCGGGTCTACACCATGATGCCTCCTACTCGTTTCCTATTCCGGTTCTGGATCCTTCCCGGAGTATGTTTATGCTACTGCCCCACGCCTCCGTGTATACTCCCTCCTCTATACGAGAGGCTCTAGGACATGCCGTTCCGATCTTTCTGTACCAACCCCTGGACTTCTCCAGTCTGCCAGAGTGACATTGCTTCCTGTCCATTCCACATGTTCACTCTGAGCAAGCTTTCTTCACGTCAGTTCCTGCCTTCCGACTGGCTGTCTTCTGGATTCTTGTCCTGGCTGTCTTCTGGACTCTTGTCCCGTACCATTTACTTACGATTCCACAACGCTTCCAGCGTGACGTCTCACTCCGACCTTCGGATCTTCTTTCAACAGCCTATGCCACGTTTTCTGCGATTCATCCTTCAGCACCGTGTTCCTGTCTCTAGCTTCTTCCAGCCTCTTGTGCTCTCGATTCCACACCAGGATTACTTCGTTGGTTCAAGTCCGAGAATACCTCATCGGTTCCAGTCTGTCTGCAGCAACTACTCAGGATGAAGTCTATCATCGCATCCCGACCAAGGTGGGTTGGCATCTTGTCTATATGCAATTCTACCTTCCCCTAGTGTTGAACCGTTTGTTTCAACCCCTGGTTTCTGCTGTTCCTAATGCTCGCCCATGGGTCCAAGGATCCCGGGTCCAGGCTGGAGAAACTTGCGTGGGTTCCACACGGACATTATCCGTAGGGGCCGCCGGCTCCTATCGTGGATGCTCCGAACGTAGCCTGCCGCCATATGGGATGCGGTCTGCTAGTAAAATAAGGTAATGGATATTTTCGTGGCAATAAAAAGACTAAAATACCAGGGGCACCTGGTTGACTTTAGTTTTTGTTTGCCTATACGAAAATATACATTACCTTTTACCCACTCAAGCCTCCCCTCTGATGGACTAGGTTCATGAGGGTTGGAAGAAAGAAGCTGGGGATCGCGGCGAGCCACTTATATAGGTGATCCCAGTTCCTGTCATGCGCAGTAGGATACGAGCCCGGCAGGGAAGCCAACTTTCAAGCTAGGGATAATAGAGCTCCATGGGGGGATACTGCTAGTAAAATAAGGTAATGTATATTTCCGTATAGGCAAACAAAAACTAAAATCAACTAGGTGCCCCTGGTATTTTAGTCTTATTTGCTTTATGCGTTATGTTCCGGCAAGGTAGCCGGCAACTAGTTGTAATGAAATTTGGACTCCTCCTAGCTCATTATTTTATTTATGTAGCACACTTTCCGTTTTCAAGAATAGCATTTTTCATATTAAAATAAAGCGTGAGTAGATATTTGATAAAATTTCAAAATTGGGAAGGGGGTGGGGATAATCCATAGTACATACTAATTTATCTGACGTGCTAGCTTACAGAATAATCATACGTTTATTCATTGTAAAATATCAACACTGAAATGCCCGGCAATTACCCGTTTGGTGATCGAGAATAATCTCGTAAATTTGTGTTTATAAGCTATTAGCCGCAATAAGCACGGCAGCGCGGGCTATGCGCTGATTCTGAAGCTCTATGCATGTAGGAAAAGCTTTTCGCCTGTGTAATAGAACCGTTAGTGTCAATAGGATACTTTGCCGCACATTTTGATTTTGATAACTATGCTACGCTATTAGTAATTTTAAGTTTTATAATTCTATTTGTTTCTATGATCAGGGTATGGGGGAATGAATATCACTCATGCTGAAAATAATTGGTTATATATTATGATCCTCATGTCGGGAAAGAATCTGTTCCAGCTATTGTTCGTCAGCTTGAACATCATCTTCCCACCTATAGTTACGATGGTTTTCCCCCATGTTGTTTTCTTATGACGTGAGAGAAATTAAAGTAACACTGCACATCTCTCTCTACGAAAATTTTGGTTTCAATGAGGCATGTACGTGTCAATTTCACATATATTCAGAATTACATGAACTGAATAATCTGGTGTAATTTATTAATTTTTTTAAGATGATTACTGATGGTGAATGAAGCCGTTTGCGTCACTGGATTCTGCCCGCGGCTTAAGTAAGCGGTGTGGTAGAGTTTGACAACGTCTCTGGAACGTCAACTTCCAGAGTTGTATACATTATGTTTGGGAAATTTCATTTGGTTATGACCACCGATTTCTGAAAGTTTTTCCAAATTAACTTAGATTTGTTTTAATTTATTAATTTTCTTAACCAAAATCGTAAAATTTAGTCAAAGTTTTAACTTCCATACTCTAAATTTTCTTTTCAACGTACCATTTCACCAAAAGTAAATGTCTTAATGAAATGCAAAGAGTAGGCATAATTAAAGAGAGAAAATCTCGTTGGTTAACTCTAGGGATCGACCGATACAGGTTTTTGCCGATCCGATCCGATGCCGATAACTGTCATACCGATCCGATCCGATGCCGATCCGATACCGATATTTAATATTTTTTTACCAAGCAAAATTTATAAACTTAATAAGAACTAAAAAATACAATATTATCCTTGTTACTTCATATAATTGAAAATAAGTTATAATTATCATATTTTTACACTTTTATTGCATTATGTTAAAAAATGTTATTATTATTACACACAATGGATCTATCTGGGTAAAATTTACCAGTGCTTATCCCGTCCGGTTCCTTGTAACTTTTGGCACCTTCTCATACCAGTACCACAAGTAAAAAAAATGAACATATGGACCATATTTAAAGTTAAAGGCCAAAAAAAAATAGATAAAACCCATTTATCAGCACTGTAGTACAATGAATTTAACGCTGATTAAAATTCTTCATTACAAACGATTTAAAACTTCTGATGTTAAGTAGAGTAGCCTACTTTTGTACTAACTGCATATGCACACTTGCACGAGAGAAAAAACGAAAATCGGAAATTATAAAACTAATATTTACAGGGGCTGGTCACGCCTTTTAATTTCAAATCAACTGACTAGAGTTTTCAGGCTCTGCTCGTCAAACCCCCATCCCTAAAAAATCAAAATCCTAGTAATTAAAATTAAGGTCTAGCAAAAAATTAATTACGAACGAATGACAAATTAACGCTGGACATTGGAAAAATATTCCTTTGCTTACCTTACTTGTCCCCTCCCCAAACTCACGTCTAACTAAAATAGACCTCTGCTTAGGAAAACGCGATTTAAAATCACCGTAGCCCATCTGGCCAACTACCCAGCACGAAACAACACTTGGGTGTTTGCTTTACCAATCCAAGGCTTTACCATCCACTCTTGAATTTCTACGAATAAACCTTTTTGCTGCAATATCTTTAATTGGTAATCCATATATGCTATTTCATTCAGATCCACTTGAAACTAGTTTTAAATAGATCATAGTTGCTCGGATAAACTGACTACGTCGAAGAAACCGGATGTTTACAAAATGCTCTTTAAAAGTTGATACCCGAAAGGTGCACCTACTACCAGTAAAATGGAGGATACAGTTGGATAATTTTAACAGTAGTAAAAACACAGCATTCGAGTAAATACTTGGATATTGTTATACTATAGTAATAATAAAGTATTTTTAAAAAAGTAATAATTTTAAATTTGATGAAACTATTTTTTTTTAATGGCCTAATTTGCATTACTTTTTCCCGGTTGTCCTCGCATCGAGCACCCTGCCGACACCAGCTAAGACAAAAGACAAACCACTCCGTAGCAAATAATTAAAACTTTTCGCGTTACCGCATTTTTTATGGATTTGTATTTCTAAGAAAAATTACAATTTTGGCATAATATATTTTTAAAACCTTTTAAAAATCACAACCCGCTTATTCACTGTCCAGGATTTCTGCTTAGTACGTTTTCTGTTGGCCCTTGTGACTGAGCTCCACAACGAAGAAATCTTGCAAGGATCGGAACTTACGTACTAAAGCTTCTACAATCATCGATTTCTTTAATAACAAAAGGTAAACGAGATAGCAAATATAAGTTTATGTACTTTTACGTTAAATATTTAATAAAAGTAACTAAGATACACAATGTTCAGAATTAACCAAATTTTGGCTGGTTTTGGCACGTGCTCCGGTAGGACCAGCTGCTGCTTGGTTCCCGTCGATCGCTAGACGACTTAAACGCAATGCACTAAACATTAGTATTAGTATTTACAAGAATTTATAAATTGTTGGTATTGAGAGGTGACAAGCCTTTGTTAGTTAATCTGTTAAACCGAAGCAATTTACAAAACTGAAACTCGCGTTTGGCAGTGAAGTAGACATCGGTATCGGACACATAAACCGATCCGATTCCGATCCGATTATCGGATGAAAAATATCGGCCGATTCCGATACCGATCCGATGATCGGTCGATCCCTAGTTAACTCCGTGTCTAATGATAAAGAGAAGGCCAATTGGTTATAGAGTAGTCGTAGATTTAAGAGGACTGAATTCTGTCGTGGAAAGTGTAAGCATTCCAATACCAACTGTGACGAAAGCATGGCGCACCTTAGCGGCGCTAAGTGTTTTACACGTCCAGACTTCAAGTTTGGACTTTACCAACTCAAATTATTTCTTTAAGTTGTGGTCACAATTTTGTTATGCATGTAATTAATTCTATTCTCTTATTTCAGGTAATTATTTTCATTTTTATTTCCCAATGTTCATTGCTTCGATAAACGTTATGTGGTTATAATTTTCAGTCATTATTTTGCTTGTACATATTCGTGGTTATCCGTACTTCTTAAATGTCATTATTGTTATGTACTTAAGAATTCAACTTATTTGTTTACAATGTTTCCAATGTTTCCAGAGGTATTTTTTTTGTCTGTAACAGTTAATTACTGTAACAATTTAATTTTAATACAATCGAAATTAATTTTATTTCCAAAACCTTCTTGAAAATTTCAGTTTTGTCATTTAAACTGCTTAAATTATTATTTTCAGTAAATCAACCTTCTACTTTAATTTTTACAGCACATTTATGTGTATGTTCATTTTATTTCATGCATTATTGTCATAGCTTTAACCTTTCGTTCATTAATCAATTTTCAACTTACATTTTGTAAGCACTGGTTTCTATTTTATTTCGTTTTAACATGACATGTATGTAAATATTTTATTTACTTTAATTTTCTGTCTTGCGTTTGATTTGTTGTGACATGTGTACATATGACTGTATATATTGTTTTAAATTATTGTTCTCTTTGTCGTATTGTTTTGTTGCGTTGTTTACATTTTTTTTTTCGTATTTCTTGTAAAATGTTTGTACTATTTTTTTATTTTCAAATAATATTTTCTGAAATATCAAGCTGAGTGTTTACCGTCAACCATCAATAACACTACATCTTGAACCATGATAGTTTTAAGTTATTTATACTTGTATTTCATGCAAAACTAGTTTTACTGTACTATTTGCAAATATTACGAGAAATGAGAATGCGCAGCTTCTGCACGTAGCCTCCATACTTTACTTTCAGCAAAGCTACTTCCATTTCTCCTCACTAGGGTCCCCGCGTGCAGAGCGCATGAACGCCCTTCACGATGACGCCATGTTTCCTTTGTTCTCCAACGGATATGCAATGTCTACTAGTTGTCAACGTTTGCCTCTTCCAATTGCCGACGCAGCCTAATTTCTGGTGTAATTTTACTGCTACGGGTATGTAACCATGCGTATAACCAAGCATTCTTTGCTTATTAAGTTCGAAATCTATTTTACGATATTTATTTTGTAAATGAGCGGCCGATTTTGGCTGGATGCGTTTGCGTTCCTAGTTAGGCTCGTTTCTAAACCGCTAGCTGTGTCGTCGTTTTCGGAAGACGTAAACGTTGGCGGTTGAACCTCCGATAAATGGTCTGTTTGGATCCTCCAACAGTTGGGGTATGTTTTTTTGTAATTTTATTTCAGCTTCCGTTAACGTTCCGTTAAGCTGTTCTGACATTTCCAGATCTGTAGGTCCATTGAAAGGAATAGGTTGGTTATTCATTCTTAGAAGCCATGGTCTTAAATTATTCACGTGTGCGCAAGCAACTTTTAAGTAGCCCTAGAAAATGTATGATACGAACGATAACATCATTAACAAATTCCATTATTCTGAACGGACCTGTCCACGCTCGAAGTAATTTCTGTGAAATTTGTTTAATAGGTAAGAAGATGCGTAATAGCACGTAATCATCAACCAGATAACGGTATGGGCTAGCTGTACGATCATAAAAGTTTTGTTGTCTTTTAGCTGCTTTCCAATTATGCGCTCGAGTGACTTTGAATGCTGCTACTCTCTACTCTCTAGAAGAACTATAGTGTCGTCAGTATCATATCAAATCCTTGGTGGTTCGAAAGCTACTGCACTCGGTAGCGTAAACTCTGACCCATGATGTAAATAATGTGAACTAACTAGTGTAGTTAAATTAGGGCACGCGTTCAGCGCTATCGTCACTAGTCGAGATATTCACACCAATTTTCAGAACAACTAGCTGTAATCTAGTGTTGGAGAGAAATTGATTTGTTTAATATTAAACAAATTTGCTAATCTTGACACAATGGCGTTGTTTATCTCGCTTCCATTATCTCCTCTCAACTGCACTGGTGCTCCACATCTAGCAATAAGGTGAGAGAACAACTTATTAGCTATATTTTCAGCCTTTTAATCGGGAATACCGACTGCAATTACGTAACGACTGAAATCGTTGATTAGGGTCATCACGTACATGATTCGTGAACGCTTTTGTTCAAGGGTCCTATGAGATCCAAGCTCCATGAGTAACGTGGTCTGTAGGGGTTGGTAAGCCCTTAGCTTAGCCTTGTATGGTTTGATAGGTCTAACGTAAGCTTGGCTTATTTGACAAGTCTTAACGTAATGAGCAATGTCATCGAACATTTTAGGCCAATAACAATGTAGCTCAATTAAATCTCTAGTTTTACGAGCACCGCGATGTCCGGCGCCTGGTGTTGAGTGATAGTCCCAATACAAAAGTTGCGTAGAGATTTTGGTATAAACACGTGCTAAATTATGCATAAGACCTTTAGATGGGTCTGCAAGTCAAATTCTATACAGAATTCCATCCTAATCCTTGTAAAAAATGTTTCTTTTACTTGAAGCATCAATTAGTTCCTCCAATGACTGATCTTTAAGACGTTACATAATGTCTAGATATGGATCTTTTCTCTGTTCTGCTGCCGAGTGTTGTCGTGTCCAGTCAGGAAATTGACTGCCTAACACAGTGATTGGTATCTCTATACGAGACTATGTTTCGTAACCGCTAGAAGCCGACCCGTCTTATGACGCAAGATGAACTCTTTTTCTCTTAATTGCGATAAGATTCTTTTGAGTTGGGGGGGGGGGATAGGGAGGAGGCGCAATAAAGATAGCAAATTGCGAGATGATCTGTAGTAGGATATACACCTTACCTAATAAATAACAACGAAATGAATCTATACAATGTATAATTGCTAGAATTTCCCTCGTTGTATCCGTTTCTTTTCTCTCCGCCTCAGTGAGGGTTCGAGAAGTGTAGGCCAAAGGATAGTTTATACCTCCGTGGTATTGAGATAAACAACCTCCGATCGCTACGCTGCTAGCGTCAGTTTCAAGAAAAATGGCTTAGAGAAATCGGTTTGCTTAAGTGTTGCAGGGTTTACCATAGCCTGCTTAAGTTCCCGCAAAGCTCTTTCCTCCACTTCGCTCCATATGAATTTACAGTGTTTCCGTGTAAGTTTTGATAAAACTTGTGACATCTCTGCGAATGAAGAGATTGTAAAGGGCTCTTGCCGGAAAACCTGTAACGGCGGACGCTACGACGGCTCAGGTGCTTGTAGCGCCTCCGGTTTCCTGGTTTGACACGGAGATTCAGCTTAAGGTGTTGCGGTGATTATTGCGACTTTTACGGCATAAGCACAGCAAGGGCTACGGTCCCAGCATGGGGGATGGAGCGCAGGGTCCTAAATTAAAGGGGCCTAACCTTAATACTGCTGGTATTTCACTGCCACCAGCGATGGAAATTTAACCGTTTATAAAGAGCTAAACTAAAAATGGTTTACATATTTATTTACATTTAAACAGTTAATCGACTAGCAAACGAACTGAAGTTAAAAACTCCTGGTTTTTATTATAACATCAGAGAATATAAAAAGAACACTTTACATTAAGTTTGCACGAACAGCTTTTGAAATAAGTTATTTAAAAGCACTAAGTTTGAATTTACAACATGTAATTCGTTTTCACAAGTTTTGACTAAAACGACGTTTGTGTTCAGAATAAAACAATCAATTAATTTTTCGATGAGAAAAAGCAATACTGAACGCTCCGCAGAGTCGTCCGCAAGATTGAACAGCCTCGGCTGGTGACAATCTATCAAACAGTATGTTTCAAACACGCATGAAAGATCAACCGTTTCACAGTTTTGTTTCTAAGTGATAAAACAGAGCCTTAATCCTCCCAGAGTTGCTGTTTACAAGTCAACTCCTCAAATTATAAAAGCCTCGGCTACTTATAAAGTCCGTCTGGAGTGAATAACCAATGAATCCCACACAAAGATCAAACCGTCAGTTATTTAAATTAATGTTTAAAACAAATAAGAAAGGAGTTGGTGTTTAGTAAGAGGACCACTCTGACGTTATGGGGTGAGAAACCTAAGATGCCGCTACAGGCGTCACCACCATAATATTCCCTAGCTAGAGAGAGTTTAAGTTACGAATTTAAACTAAAATTTAGACTTGGGGGTCCTAAATTAAATTTTCAAAAGCTAACAACAAACATACAAACCACTGCCATTTTGCCCGGCATGGCATCCCACGGACATGGCGTCTCCACTCCCGACTGGCGTGACCCTTCTCTAGCTTGAGATCTGTGAGCTGTGCTGTGCTAACTATGCATTCTGGGGCTGGGGTTTTATACACATTACCAGAAGTAGGCGCGGACGCCGAGGATAGCTGCGGGAGTCTGATTGGTGGAGGGCCTCGAGAACAATGGAAAGTGGGAGGAGAAGTCGGATGAACAAAGGAACTGGGTGCAGAGCCGCTTGAAGGAGTAGGGACATGTAAGACGGAAAAGATAGGCCTGTTTTGAGTTTTACTCAATTGAACTTTCGGAAATAGGTCTTTATTTTGAATTATTGGCAATGGATTCCATATTTACATGATTGCAACGTGATTTGGCTCTTGTTAAAGCTTATTACTTGGCTTTGGGTAATGCATAGAACATTACTATTAAATTAAACAAGCTTTAACGGTAAACTGCAGTGTTAAACACCACAACTAGTTTCGGCTGGGGAGGGGGGCAAAAAAGGGGGATTTGAAGTTTTTGCACAGTTTGACTTACGGAATTGTTTGGAACAGATCTTTTTAAGAATTCTTTTGGATTTAATAGTAGTTCAAGCTAGCAGTAGCATTTGGTTGGGTCCAGTCGGGCTGAGAGGAGAACTAAAATAAACATATATACACTAAAATTCGTGTCCGGTAGAATGCCGATGTCTAATTACTTGGACTAATGGCAGCGTTTCTGGGGGCAAAAGATTATTATAAAAAGGCTAAATAAATGAATAAATAGTCTAGTTCAGTTGTATGCTAAAACGCATAAAGTTAATTTGAAGATTTGAATCCTGAAGTTAAAGGGCAACGTTTTGATCTAAGTGGAAATTTTTCATAGTAGTTGCTATCGTTCAAACACAATAAAAAATATCACACTTCAAAAATGGTTGTCAGTACATGGGCACAAGGTTCAGTGCCTTTCTCCTAAAATACAACTAAGCTAGAGTTTGGGGCTTTATGCCCGAAAGGAAGAGTGATAAAATCAAAATATACAAATACATTTTATAACAATGGCGGCCATGATGAAGTAGCGCTGCTGGTTTTGTGGTGATATTCAAATGTAGCGTTTTTCGGTGGCGCTCGTTTACAAACCGTTGTTTTTCGAAACGAATTTTTTTTTTGGCGCTTCAGCACCAAAAGACCTCGCACTTCAAAACTTCGTATCTCCCTGAATATTGGACCAAAAAGACCCATCTTTGAAGTTCTTAATAGCCCAACACTTCCTCTTCAGTTCCCCTGGAACAGAATATTATAATTCACCACCAAAAGTTTTCTACGGCTATTAGAAAAACCTCACCAAACGGCGCCGTAGCGCTCACCATTTCCGGTCGCCGATATTCAAACTTCTGTACATATGTATTTTATTTTTATGATATCCTTTGGACATAAAGCTATTTATGTTAGCTTAGTTGTGGATTAGGAGGGGCTTCCTTTGCAAAGGTACTTAACCTCATGAATAGGTAGTGCTTGAACCAAATGTGATATTTTTAATCTTGTTTGTTGTGCACCCAAATAGTATGAAAAATTTCCCACTTCAATGACAATTAAGTTCTGCCACTGCAAAATAATGCCCATTTTTAAATGCGTTCTAGCATTCTTACTTTGATGATTATTTATTCTTTTGGTATTTTAACTTGCCCCTAGAACCCAACCCTACCATGAGCTCAACCAAATTTAATTAATGGCAATTTTACCGGACACGAATGTGGTTGCATATAGTTTTGTTCCTTTCCAACTAAAAATCTTCGAGGGTGACCGTCCAATTATTCCGAATGCATTACTAGCTTCACCTGTCCTTCTATTAAACAAAAAGATCTGCTTCACAAAGTCAAAACAAAGTTATTCTGTACAATACACTTCGTCCCCCCCCCCAACTCCATTTTTATGTGATGCATAACATCGCAGTCTTCGAATTTGAGCTTGTTTAATTTAGTAGTAGTGGTAAAATCACTGCAATGGCCAGCCTATAAATTTATTCCCTTTCCATCCAATTAATAATCATGTAAATACGAAGTCTACAGTCAGTTCTATAATGCAAAGGCCATTTCCCAAAATCAATGTGTTTAAAACACATGTAGGCCTATCTATACTTGTCCCTACTCCTTCAAACGGCGCTACACCAGTTGTAGCGGCGGACGCTACGACGGCTGAGGTGCTTGTAGCGCCCCCGACATCATTGGTTGAGGAGTACTTCTTAGCATCAAGTTTTGTGGTTATTACGACTTCTTACGACAATAACACAGCATGGGCTACATTCCCGGCTTGGGGGATGGAGCGTCGGTGTCCTTTTCTAGGCCTAACCTTAATGCTACCTGTAATTTCACTGCCACCATCAGTGGATTAATTTAACTGCTTAAACGAAGTATAAAGCTAAATGGGCTACACAATAGTTTACACTTAAAAACAATTAATCTACTAGGGAACGAAGCTGAGGTTTAAAAACTCTTAGTTTTTATTTTCAAACATCAGAAATTAATATATAATAAACACTTTTACATTAAACTTCACTAGTTTAGCTTTTGACAAGTTTGCAAAACACAGCTTGAATTTACATTTTAGTAATTCAGATTACACAAGAACAACGAAGTTGATTCTCAAACACACTTAATTTCGAACAGAAAAAGTATTTTTTTCTTGGGTACCAATCCTGGAATACCCAGCAAGCTGAACAGCGTCCATATTTGACAACTGTAGTTTTCAAGTCGTCCAACAGTTATTTTTCTCCCTGAATCCACGAGGATCAAACCGTCCCTTTGTTAACAATATAAAATGAACAAAGAATGAAACTGGCTTTTTAGGAAGAGACGCCTACTCTAACATTATGGAGGTAAAGACCAGCAATGCCGATTTGGCTTACCAACCATAAAGACTCTAAGCTAGAGGTTAATTTAAGTTAGACTATAAATTTAGAATTGGGGGGTCCTAAAGATAAACTTCTAAAGTCAAACTAATTACTTACAACCACTACCATTTTGCCCGGCATGGCAACCAGGGACGTGACATCTCCAGTCCCGACTAGTGTGACCCTTCTAGCTTGAGAGATCTGTGAGCTGTGCTGTGCTGGGGGGGGGGGGGGGCTTTTTATGCTAAAGCGACGGATTTTCGTTGCAAAAGCGCGGACGGGTAGAAGAGCTACGGGGTCTGATTGTTGGAAGGCAGGAGAACAATGGGAAAGTCGGCAGAGCAAATGGTTTTGGTGCAGAGCCGTTTGAAGGAGTAGAGACTGGTTAAAGACAGGCCAAAATGAGTTTTCAACTCTTCAACTTTGAGAAAGGCCAGGCCTTTACATTGGGAAATTGACTATTGATTGGATATTTACAAATGCACACCGTGAATAGGCTCTGGTTAAAGCTTAGTACTTTGGTTTGGGTAATGA
>JAHWFP010078525.1:97288-145819 GCA_023313725.1 Lithobius niger
CGTGAATAGGCTCTGGTTAAAGCTTAGTACTTTGGTTTGGGTAATGAAATAATCATTACTATTAAATTAAATAAGCTTTAACGGAAAACTGCAGTGTTACACACCACAACTAGGTTGGGGGATGAGGGAGGGGGGAGGAAATTGAGGATTCGGATTTTGATGCACAGTTTGACTTTGGATTGCTTTGGGAACAGATCTTTATAAGTATTCTTTTGGTTTTAATAGAAGGACAAGCTAGTAAAAACATTCGGATGGTCACAGTTGGGTTTTTGGTAGAGAATTTTAAAGACAAAAATATTTACACAAAAATTTGTCCGGTGATTGTTGATGTCGAATTAGTTCGGACTAATGGTAGCGTTCTGGGGGCAAAAGATTATTAATAAAGTATAAAAAGGATAAATAAACTAGCTTCTTGAATGCTATAACGCATTTAAGTTAATTTGGATATTATAACTTTAAAGTTAAAAGACAGGTAACGATCGTTGTGGAAATTTTTCATAAAAGTTGCTGCTGTTCAACATAATAAAAAATATCACACTTAAAAAGTTCTCTGTATCCACATGTATGTGAGGTTAAGTACCATACATGGAAGCCCCCTCCTAAATCACAACTAAGCTAGTGTCTTTGGGCTTTTTGCCCTAAAATAAAATAGTGAAATTGAAAATACAAGATACAAGTTTCAATAATGGCGGCCATGATGAAGGAGTGCTGCGGTAATTTTGGAGTAGTTTTCAAATGGCCATTGTGAGACTTCAGGATGGAATTTTGAAGATTGGGCTTCCCGAAGACTTAGATAATTTGTCTGGCTATTAAATGGTTGCAAGCTGGGCCGTTTCTGTCCATTATTAAAAATTCGGCGAAGGGTTTAAGACCGAGGTTTTTTTGGCGTTTTGAAGCGCTCAAGAAAAAAAAATTGTTCGTCGTGAAAAACGAAGTTTTATCGGCTGCCTGTCATTATACAGCAGACTTCTCCTCCCACGTTCCATTGTTCTCCAGGGATGAAAGCCTTCCTCGTTTCAGCTGATTTCCTCTTTTTTCCTTCCTCGTTGTAGCTTATTTCCTTGGTTATTTTAGCTTTGCAAACATCCTAAAAATTCATTAAAGACCGTAAAACTATAACTTTTTCCTATTTCCTCGTTTTCAACCGAGAGTGACTTTCATGCCCGATTCTCCTGGCACTCAGTCAATCAGGAGGGTGCAGCTATCCTCGACGTCCGCCCCCTCCCCCCCCCCCCCCCTCCAGCATAAAAATCCACTGCACTGAACAGCTCACAGATCTCAAAGGTAGGAGGTGGTCAGTAGGTCACGCCGATCGGGATAGGAATGATGCCGTCCGAAAGTTGCCATGCCGGGCACAATGGTTGTGGTTCATAGCATGTAGTTTAAAATTGAAAGTTTTTATTTAGGACCCCCAAATCTAAATTCTTAGTTCAATTTTAAAGCAACTTCTAGCTTGAATTTTTATGATTTAACTTCGTACATCGGTAGTTTCTGAACTTAGTCATAAACGTCAGGGTGGTTCCCTTCCTAACAACCAAGTCTATTTTACTTATTTTATGAATATAATTTAAGTGAAAATCCTGCTTAAATTGCTAGTGCTCCCGTTGAGCCGATCTAGTTCAGATGTAACTGGAAGTTTAGTTGAGTTTGTGGGAGTTTTAACGCAAATAACACACTGTAGGCCTAATTGTAACTTGGCGGCTGCATATTATTTTTAGGAGGTTGTAAAATACCTGTGGAAACTTTCTTGATATGAAATATTACTGTTTTCTTAAACGCCAACGTTCGTTTGTTGAATTTAATGCTAAAAAATTTGTTTTGCTTTATTTAAAAGCTTTCAGTTGTAAAAACTTGTGTTAGAATGTAAAGTGCCTTTTATTTAGAGACACGCTAGTTCCGCATTTTCCACGGCTATTTCCCCTGTATTGGTTTCTTTCACGACCGCCTCTGTTGTAGGATTTATTGTTGGAAAACCCATTATCTAAGTTACGCTGTTCGTTACGTTACCTAATGCGTTGTAATGTATCATCCTTCCTACGGCAATCCCCTTTTTAGATGTCCTCGCCCAAACAACGGAAACAAACCTTATTTTGTAAGTTAGTGGTGTTTACAGCACTAATTTTAGTTTGTTATCTTAGATTTAGCATTATGCTGTTTATTCATACCTTTTTCTAACGAGTTTATTTTATCTAGCTTTGTGCCGAAAGCAAGATTATTTACTTCGGTTTTGGAAGTTTGTTTATTTGCTTCAGTTCCAGCTAAGTGAGCAGCATTAGGGTTTCTCTCCATTCCTTGATAACCTGCAAAAACAGCACGCTTATAGCTGCGTTATACATATTTCGAAATGAAGTATGCATTTGAGAAGTGATATGCGTCTCAATTTTGGGTGGTATAGCATGAAGAAAAGCTGAACGCATTCAGTCATCTTTTGCTATCTATTTATACTGGCGTTCCACGTCGGTATCTGTGGGTTTAATTCTCCATAATTGAGAAGCCATTTTCTCTAATCTGGCTGAAAAAGCTTCGATAGTTTCACCTTCTTTTAAACGGGTTGCGTGAAACAAATATGGGGTTATAATTTCTCCTCCACAACCAAATCTATCGATTAGGGTTTCTTTAAATGCTAACCAATTTGAGATTTAGCAATGTGGGGATTCATAGCTAAGTATATCGCTACTTCTCCCGTGCATTTGCTACATGCAACAGAAACTAGTTCGGAATCTTTTAATGTAGGATCCAAAGTACGTACATTTTCCACCATTAGTGAAAATGTGAATATGTCTAATGAATCATCACCAGAAAAAGACATTGCTTTTTTCGCGGCTATCCTCCCAGAGCCTTTTCTCGTGTGGTCTGTTTTGCATAACTTGAAATGAATCGGCTATAGTTTTTAAAACGTCAAGCTGACTATTGCTTGCTCGCCTAGCGTTATCGTTGTTCAACTGTAAACAAGCTGGCAAAGTATGATCCAAAATATTCTGAACCAGATTTACGTTAATGCTGTCGGGTTGTTGGCCATTACTTTGAGTTGGGGTACCATTTAATGGAGTTTCATTATCAGGTGGAACCTGGGTATTTACAACTACATTTGGTGTGAGTGGTACGTGCGAATGAACTGGTACCTGAGAGTTTGGTGGTATTTGAATGCTATGCAGTACATGAGCATGGTTTTGCATTTGAGAATTTAAAGGTACATTTGGATTTTGCTGTACATTAGTACCGTAAATCGTGTATTAAAAGCCCAGTTGAAGCTAAAGCCCGCCCCCTAAAATGCTGTAAAGTCAAAATCATGAAATAGTGGAGTTGAAGCCCACCCCTCAAATTGTCGTTTTTCTATGAAAAATTATATAAAAGTTATATGATGCGAATAAAGATAGTACTGCTTGATATGTTTACTGGCCCCTTCTCCCTCCCTGCAGTAATAGTGAACTCTTCCTTTTGCTCCTAGCACATGCGCAAGGCCTGGGCATCTCTCACCTATTCCTTTCTTCACAACAATTAAAAGGATGTAAAAATTGTTCTTCCAGAGATCGTTCAAAAGCTTCGAATTTTCTGTAATAGATGTCCAGAAAGGTTAGAATGCTTGATTTAAAGCCCACCCATCTATTTTTGCCAAATTAACTGCATAAGCCCATGGGCGTTTAATCCACGATTTACGGTATTCTGTGGCACATTTAAGTTTAATGGCACCTAAAAATTTTGTGGGACACTTGAATTGAATAGTACCTGGGAAGTTATTGGTACACTTAAATTTAGTGGAACTTGAGTATTACTAGGAACTTGAGAATGGAACGGTACTTGTGAGCTTACTGGTACCTGGGAATGCAACGGTACTTGCGTACTAACTGGTCCTGAGAATTAGGTGGTATGGGGTTATGATTTGGTACGTGCGTATCCTGTGGCACACGAGTATCCTGTAGCACACGAGTGTCGTGTGGAGACCTAGACCTTAGTCTACCCCTAGATTGGTTTTTATTTCTATTTGTATGTTTTGGTGACTAAGACTGAAATCGCCTAGGTAGCGGTAAATCCAAAGCATCGTCAATCTCATCAATAGTATCGTCTGATTCTACATCTGACTCATCTGGAGTAGTGTTAATATTATCCTGGTTTGGGGTACTAATAGGCTAGTCAATCTGAGCGAAAAAAGGGCGAAACCCGGAACTAATTGTAATAGAAGTAAACTTTGTTGTTTCTGCCTCAGAAAGACTTGCTGAACAACATACTAAAAGTCTAGAAAAATCTAAGTGGCGGAAGAGGTCTAAAATGGCCGCCATCTTGAAAAAAAAATTGCTTCTGGTTCATTGCTTTTCGCTTATAGCTTGTTTCTCGTCACGCCTACGACACAATTGGCTCTGAACAAAATCAAAGGACACAAAATTTCCTACAAAACATGTTCTATTCACATTTTCTTTTGGATCAATGGTTTGGTTGATATGAAACAATATATGTATTTTTTTATTGTTTCAGACGTACTACAGCTCGAGAAGTAACTGCACATGGCAGATGCTAAAATTGATAGTATGGCCATATGCGCGTGACGTAACAGATGTTTAGTATAAGTTATCAGCCACCTTTCTGAGGAGTGAGATAAAACAATGGCGAGGCCTGCAGGGCCGAGCCATTGTTGTATCTCTGAGGAAAGTGGCCATCCTATTTATCACCCAGTTTCACGATCTCAGTCCGATAACAATAGCACAGCACACACACAACAAAGACTGGAGTGCTGACGTTCTTTTGCTCAAAAAGGTCGACAATGCGACAAACATGCCATTGTTGGCAGCATTGTTATTCCTTCCTTAGTGAAAGGCTCTGTGCTCGTGTTTATTTATTGTAACTCTATTCCGAAGTGCCCCATCACCGTTTATACTGCGGAAACTCAACGGCAAATAGCCCCTTCAGACAACTTCTCTTAAAATTTTCTTGTAGGAGAAGTTGTTTGAAGGGGCTATTCGGCATTTCCGCGGTATGAACGGTGATGGGGCACTTCGGAATCGAGTAACAATACAGAAATAAAAGCAGAGAACCGTTGTTGGGCTAACTGGGTATTTGTTCGTTGTGCGATGATGGATGTTTTTGGAATCTGGAACAGTTATGGGGTAAAACAATGAACGTGTAATTATAGGACGGAGAGTCAAATGGGCTTGATTAGTGATAAATAAACATATACTCAATGTGTAATAATTTTGGCTTAGGTTTAATTCAAGTTGAAAAGCTCCAGATTTAATAAGTAAATTAAAAATAATGAAAACCATGACAGACGTTTGTGTCAGAATGGCTAGCATTAGGCTTTGTCAAGAATTTTGTGGAGTGGCGGGGGGTGGAAGAGGAAAGTCGTAGTATGTCAAGGGGAGTCGGGTAGGGTGAGAGCTACCCACCAACAAAAGTTGGCACTGTTCAGACTGACGAGGAAAACAGAATCTGTTCTCAATTTCAAGCGAGGCTGTGACGTCGTTTGTAATTTTAAATCGTAAATAACCTTTACAGTTCAGTGTCGTAATGTTTTCGTGCTACAAGAAAAATTAAATAAATAAAACGAAAGCATTTTTTCTCGCTTAAGCTAAACCAGCTCTTCCCGGTGCTGTTCTTAATTTTAATCGAGGATGTAACTTCCTCTTTATCATAGCAAGCATGATGTTCTTTAATTCATAAGCAGGCATGATATCCAGGCGTGATATACGATATCACTCCTCTTTTTTCATCTCAGTCCTAAACCATTGTTACAATGCCGTCGCGTTCGATTGTTAAAGGAGGACTGAAATCGTGAAATTAGGTGATAAAGCAACCGTTACATCGATAACTGTTACTGCTTGAAACCAATCAGTAAAACAAAGTTCCTTTCCATCAAATGAGAACAAACATCCTGTGTGTGGAACAGTGTTATGTGTGATAATACCATAACATTACCATTATTATGTGCATTATGTATTATGTTTAACATTAACATTATGTGTAATAACACAGACTTATTTTCTGCGATAATAGTTCAAATGCTTCATATCAACCAAACCATTGATCCCAGAGAAAAAGTGAATAGAACATGTTTTATAGGAA
Source organism: Lithobius niger (assembly GCA_023313725.1). NCBI lineage: Eukaryota > Metazoa > Arthropoda > Chilopoda > Lithobiomorpha > Lithobiidae > Lithobius > Lithobius niger. The sequence continues at coordinate 103,343 of JAHWFP010078525.1, forward strand.
ATTTTGTGTACTTTAATTTTGTTCAGAGCTAATTTCGTCGTAGGAGTGACGAGAAACGAGATATATGCGAAAAACAACAACCGGACGCAATTTTTCCAAGATGGCGGCTATTTTATACCTCTTCCGCCACTTAGATTTTTCTAAACTTTTAGTATGTTGTTCAGCATGTCTTTCTGGGTCGGAAACAGCAAAGTGTACTTCTATTACAATTACTTCTAGGCAAAAGTGCAAATTGACTAGCCTATAACTGAATCATCTGTAAATTCTACAAACCGCCTCGGTTTTGAGGTCTTCTAATGAGTCTGCCCCTTGAAGAAACTTGAACTGACCTTTGCACGATTTCTTGTATTTCTAGGCATTTTAAAACTGATATTTTAAGTGTATATTTGATATAAGCCTTAATTAGCACAATACTGTTAAATACTAGCACACGAAAATTGTACTGCATCAAAATAATGAAAATTCTCTTTAAATGTGTTACGTACTAGACACATGAATACGGCAATAATGTGACGAAGATTATTTTAAGCACTGCCACAAGGAATAATTCCTATAGCGGAACTAGATAAATACAAATAACACACATTTTAGGCCTTATTACTGCCCCAAAATTCGACTAAATTCTCAATTATTGAGTAAAAGAATGTATAGTTCCTTTAAATGCAACTTTCCTTTAAAATGCACGTAAAATAATACACTGAAAATATTTCACACTGGCCAATACAACAACCTGTTATTAAGATAATCGCTCAAATGCTTAGCGAAAATCAACAGTGCTACTTACAAGCGCTACTTCTCATGAAGGTAGGCGATCGCTGCTTGCCTCCATAAAATTTCTTACCGGAAATTAGCATTTAATTCCAGCGTTTTAGACATTAAAATTGACCGTTTTCAAAATACAACTGAATGCTTTAAAAATAATATTTTTTTCCTGCTTTTGCCTCCGGGGATTTAAGGGAATTGAATCACAATTATGACCCGTATTCGGCGCTTTGAGATACTTGCTGACTTAATTAACTGTCACCCACATGGGAGTGATTGATTGTTGCTTTAGGAACTGATCGATCATGAGTGAGTGGCAAGCTGCTCATAGAAGTAGCTAAAATGAAGCAGCGTGAGGACCATACACCACATGAGTTCATGACCACAGTGGCTAAACGTTATAGCAAGATGCTTACTCCACCCCCTCCGGAAGTACAGGCTGAACGATCATCATGAACATGCTCCATGCTGTGCACGATAGCATTGATCGTGTTAAGCCTAAGTCGATAGCTGACTTTTGGAAAGCAATTGACGATCACATTCCAACATGGTACCGCTTTCCAGAAGCCAAGCCTGCTTCTGCTAACACAAGTCATCACAGTGCTTCGTCACACACTCATGGTGCAGGACAACAGCAGAGATCTGTGCATTCTGTGTCTAACAGTGTTATGCCTTCTTATCCAATAACTGTTCGTAGTTCATTACATTGAAAATTCCATAACGGCTTCTACTCTGAAAGTTCGTCATTCTTGATAATTGATTGTTGAAAACAGATTGTTACGCACAATTTCAGAATCAAAATACTGTACCAGTATTCTTGCAAATTTTCAACAGACCGACAACGTCTGTCTTCATCAGGCCTAACCTACACAACTCAAACTTTTGCCAACTACATCGCCACCGTGGAATTCAGCGTTCGAAATCTGCGCACGTGCATGGCGTGGGCTCCTATATTTATCGTGCTGGTTCATCCACTGCTTCGTGAGTCGCCTGGAAAACTCATCTCTAAGGAGGAAACGAATTCCCGGATTGGATGGGCCTTGAGTGTTCATCAAAACGGCGTTATTTTTAACATGTTGCTGGATCGCCAGGGATTCCAGTCCCCTCAAGTGCCTATCATGTGGGACATTTTTCAAGTAGGTCGTTTTTGTCCCTTCGTTAAAAGCGCTTCTTTCATCATCCTGGTTAGGAGTCCCGGAGGATATCCAAGTTTTATAAAGCGCCCCTTAGCATTGTACAAATGTGGCTGAGCAAGCTGGCTGGTGAAAGAGTGCCTCACAATCCGATGAAACTCATTCTGCTCTATGGCTTTTAATTGCTCTGCTGGATGTCCTGACGTATAAAGAATTCCTCGTTCAGTTGCCATCTCTTTTCTAAAAGGTTGATACGTGAGGCGTCCATCATCTTCTCGTCTGATTTTCACATCCAGAAATCACGAAGGGACAAACGAAGGGACAAAAACGACCTACTGTGCAGGATGATGTGACAAAGAGCAAATAAGTCGGAATTACGTACCTAAAAGGAACGAGCGAGAGACTGAAGGGAATTTTAGAAAGAAGAGGCTTCAAAACCTTTCTCAGGAATGACAACAACCTGAAAGATGCTCTCCTTAAGAAGAGAAAGAAGGTGGAGAATGGGAGTGACCAAAATGAAGTATTAGCTAGGGTTAAAAATACGAGAGAAAGTGTGTATTGTGTGCCATGTGATGGGTGCGATGCAGTTTATATAGGTGAGTCTAGGAAGGGCGTCCGAACGAGGGTAGGACAGCATATGGATGACACGAGGAATGAAGTGTATAGCAACAGTATCGCTACCCATCACATGATGACAAAGCATGATATTGGCTGGGGAAGAACTACTACACTTCGAAAATCAAATGTCCCACATGATAGGCACTTGAGGGGACTGGAATCCCTGGCGATCCAGCAACATGTTAAAAATGACGCCGTTTTGATGAACACTCGTGGCCCATTCAATCCGGGAATTCGTTTCCTCCTTAGAGATGAGTTTTCCAGGCGACTCACGAAGCAGTGGATGAACCAGCACGATAAATATAGGAGGCCACGCCATGCACGTGCGCAGATTTCGAACGCTGAATTCCACGGTGGCGATGTAGTTGGCAAAAGTTTGAGTTGTGTAGGTTAGGCCTGATGAAGACAGACGTTGTCGGTCTGTTGAAAATTTGCAAGAATACTGGTACAGTATTTTGATTCTGAAATTGTGTGTAACAATCTGTTTTCAACAATCAATTATCAAGTTCATTACAATCTAGTGTTTCTGGTAATGCTTTGCAGCAAACACCTGCTGTTAATTACGGTTTGAGCAATAGTGTTGGTAACAATAGTCTGTCCGCTGGTACTGCAGGTGGAGTTGGTGTGTCGAGAAGAAGTAATGTGTCTCGTGCTCAACCTAGCATTCCAGGTCTGGTGAATGAAGTGTATGTTGGTAACCAAGCTAGTACTGCACCTGGAATACCAACCATCTGTCGACCAGGAATACCAATTGGTGGTTTCGATTTTGACTTGTCAAATGTGAACAGTGCGTCTGGGGGTTTGAAACTAGCTTCTAGCCAGGATGTTCGACAAGATGCGTCAGCTGTTGCCGGCTAGGGTTCTGGTGCTTTCGCCAAACTGGCGCTAGGTCTAGAAATAGGATACATGACCCAGAGTGGATAAATGCACAGCCATGCTAGTAGTAGGATAGTGCTATTTTCACCCAGGACAGCCAGAGAATCACCAAGGCCACCCTCATGCAAACCGGAAGATTCACCATTTTGAATAACATCAGGTCCTATCGGAAGCGGAACCAGAAATGCCTCCATTTTGAATGATGTCACTTCCTGTTTACCTTTGACCCGCTTTTGGTGCTGTAGGAGTTACGAGACGAGAAAAAACGCGAGAGGTCGATTTGATTAGGAATTTTACCCCCTTCCATTCGATCTCTACGACTTTTCCCGTGGGAGGGACCGTTTAGGCCCCGCGTAGACTACGCGTTAGGTACTTAAAAAAAAATGAATGACCCTTGTTGGATTTGAGCCAGAAAGCAATTTTAGATATTTCTTCCTAACCGAAAGGAATTCGCGGAAGGGCCCAGACTCCGTTAACGAACTGTGCGTGGCTTTTCCTCCCTACAGGCGGTAAAAATGTAGGGTTTAAAAAGCCAACGTTTCCTTCTTACAGTTCATAGTGCGCGCGTAGGACCGACATGTAGCCAAGAGGTTGATTTATAAAAGTTACTAATGACGATTTTACGCCTTCACTCATACATACATACATGCACTCGCGCACGTACACGCATACGCACACTGCTGATGGCCAATATTGGGGGTAGGTTAGATCTCTCGATTAAGGTAAGGGTATGGTCGCCTTTCCACCTTGGTTGGACCTGCTAGAGACCAAAGTCCCAGTTGGCATAGTCAACCGCGCTGTGTAGATATGGAGTGTATTTAGGACTTCTTCTTTGCAGCCTAATGTTCCCGTCTCTCTTTATTTCTCGCTGCCTTCTGTATAACTGCTGCTGTCGATTCGGATCAAATCCACTAGCTTCCCCACAGGCTACACACCCTATCAGAATGTCTACCATTTTCTTTCTTTCTTTTTTTTTCTATAATAAATATACAAAATCATGTTGGAATTTAGGAGTAATCCGAGCCCCTCCTCATCTCCATCTCGTAACAACGCGTTAAAAGTTTTAAACTCCAGAAAATGCCTCGTTTCTAGAAATTCTTTTAAATGCGAAAAAAAAGTCGTGGGAATGTAAATAAGTTTGCAGCACGTTCATTCAATGCTGCGCAATTAACGCGCGTATATCTTAATGGAAACATCAAACCATGAATAAAATGTGCGTTACATGTTTAGCGTACATATGTTCTATGTTTGTATAAGGTTCCTTTAAATCCACATGAAACGAACAATTAACGCGTGTAGAACACGATGGAAACAACGATACGTGAATAAAACGTACGTATACGTTACGCGTACCTATTTTGGTTGTTTCCGGTACGTTTTAAGTTTTGTTGTTTTCGTATTTTGGACTTTTTCCATTAGATAGGTTTAGGTTTCCCCCGTTCTCAGTTACGAAAAGAAAAATTAGATTAGCAAAGAGTTTATATATATATTATTCGTTAGTACAGAAGTTAGACGGGATAAGAAGAATGGGCGATAAACGAGGATATGTAGTACAGAACTTGATAAAAAAAAAAAAGTTTGGTGTGACGAAAAAAAGATAGGCGGTCCGAAGGCGTTGAAGATTCGGATGACGAGGAACCCGAGGATAAAAAACGTAAAGTCGATGGTGATGTGGAACCCGATGCTAAATAACGTAAATACAATGACGACGACGAGTGCAGTGATGCGTCAAATGAAGTAGAGGTCGACCGAATTTCGGTTACGGTTTTGGTTTCGGCCATGAAATTAATAGCTCAGTTTCGGTTTAGGCCGAAACCGATGAACTGGTTTCGGTTTCATCCTATGCTTCAGTTTCGGTGAAGTCGAAACCACTTCTACCTCCTGGCAGTATCCAATTTCTGTACAGACTACTAAGCTGTAGCTTAGTGGTGTCGACATCCAGGGGTCACCATCACACATCCTGCTTGCATCTGCCATGTGCATCAATAATAAATAATTTTTTTTTTAAATCCAGATTCAAAATATTTAAATGGCTTCGTTGCACTGGAGGGTATTTACGCTTGCATTTGTCTTTATTTATGTTTTCAAGCAAAGCTTTTACTTACTGAATGAAAAGACCTTTTCCATGCCCTGGACTGACACGAATAAAATAAGACTATTTTTAAAATAAAAAATGAGTGGTGACAAAAAAAATACAAACGAAAGCCCATTTTTTTTATAGCAAGACTGACAAGTTCTTTTTTAATTCTAAAACATTATTTTTGTTGGAGGGGTGGAGGGAGGGGCTTGGAGGCAACACATTCATGATTTTATGATTTTATTCCTACTTTTTTGTCAAATTATTAAAATTGATACTTTTCAGGTTAGGTTTTGGTTCCAGTTTCAGTAGTGTTTTCGGTTTCGGCCGAAACTGATTGATCGATTTCGGTAGTGGTTTCGGTTTCGGCCGAAACCAAATCACTGGTTTCGGCAGTGGCTTCGGTTTTGGCCGAAAATAAAAAAGTTGGTTTCGGTCGACCACTAAAATGAAGTGGACTTGCCCGCGAGACCTCCCTATCGCTCTTTGGAGTCGCTTCTGAAGGACCAGATGTTGGGTGCGACTGCGAGGTAGTATTTGCGTAGATTTTGCACGAAGCCGAGAGAAAACGATTTCGTCTTTGGGTTACGGTACGACGGGGGAGGAGACCTAATGATAGGGGATAAACTCATCGAAATATTCGAGAACGACTTAGTTGTTGGAAAGAAAGCCTTACCAAGGAAGAAATCAGCTGTGGAATTTACTGACCCAAAAAGACTTGGAGTTCGAAATGTACCATCCCAAGGTCTAGGCTTCGTACGCCTCTATCTTGAAAGACAGTCACGGTATATACCGCAACAACGACCCTTATTTCGGCAAGCCTAAATCGAATTGCGGCTGCAAGTACACTCGCGTTATCAAACCGATCTGGGAGGACTTGAAGGCGGAACGAGAAAGGGGTTGGGGTCTCCACAAGGAGGAAGAAGAATCAACACCCAAGATGAAGATGATGTTGAGTCTGAAGAAGAACGAGAATTGGATGAATCGGGTTCGGACAAAGAATCGAATGGATCGGACGAAGCATCGGAAGCAGAGGCCGCCGAAGTAGATTATAGCTACACGAACGAGTTGGTAGACAGGCTCAGAATCTTGATCGGTTTATCATTGATGGGGGTAGCCGAACAAGAAGAGGAAATTATCGAAATTCTAGCCGGGTTGGAGGCTATTGAAATCGTAACCGAAAATGAAAAGGAGGATATACTACAAAACCTATACAACATCGGAGTTCTGTCTCGTCGTTATTACTCTCGACTTGGGGATAAAATGAGCGACCCTGGTGTAAACGAGCGCCAACGAAAAACGCCTGTTTTTCAAAAATGAAATTTTTTTTTCTCGAGGCACCCAAATGCCTCGCCGAGGCATATCTGGCCGTTTTCGCAATGATGGTCCGATTTCCACAAACTCTTCGACATTTAATAGCCTGTCCAAATACAAGACTCTTGGGGAAGCCCAAATCCGGACTTTCCACCTTGAAGACCATTAAAACTACATTTGAAGATCGACCAAAACCAACCACATCGCACCTTCATCATGGCCGCCATTATAAAACTCTGTATTTTTGTATCTTCATTTTATCCTTTTCTTTTAGGACAAAAAGCCCAAACATATTAGCTTAGTGTATTGTATGAGGTTTTGTACAGACAACCAATTTGTAGTGTGATATTTTTTATTGTGTTTGTCGGCCGCAACCCATATGAAAAATTTCCACAACGATCGAATTTAACTTTAAAAATGTCAAACGTTAAATGTTTCCAATACCTTAATGCGTTATAGCATTCAAATAAGCTAGTTTATTTAACCGCATTTATACTTTATTTATATTCTTTTACCCCCAGAAACGCTACCATATGTCCAAACGTATAAACGTATTACGACCTGGCATTCTACCGGACACGAATTGTTCAGTGTATATATGCTTATTTTAGTTCTCCTCTGGGCCTGACTGAGACCTACCAAAACCTACGAATAGCTTGATCTACTATTAAACACTAAAAGAATTCTTAAAAAGATCTGTTTAACCCATTTCCGAAAGTCAAACTGTGCAAAAACTTCGAATCCCCCATTTTTGCTCCCCTCCCCAGCCAAAACTAGTTGTGGTGTTTAACACTGCAGTTTTCGGTTAAAGCTTGTTTAATTTAATAGTAATGCCATGTGCATTACCCAAGCCAAAGTAATAAGCTTTAACAAGAGCCTAATCACGTTGCAATCATGTAAATATTCAATCCGTAGCCAGTAATACAAAGTAAAGGCCCATTTCCGAAAGTTCAATTGAGTAAAACTCAAAACAGGCCTATCTTTTCCGTCGTACATATTCCTACTCCTTCAAACGGCTCTGCACCCAGTTCCTTTGTTCAACCAAACTTCTCCTCCCACTTTCCATTGTTCTCGAGGCCCTCCACCAATCAGACCCCCGCAGCTATCCTCGACGTCCGCGCTTTCCACCCTCTCCAGCATAAAACCCCCCCAGCCCAAAGCATCCAGAGCACAGCTCACAGATCTCAAGCTAGAGACCGGTCACGCCAGTCGGGAGTGGAGACGCCATGTCCGGAGAATGCCATGCCGGGCACGATGGTAGTGGTTCGTATGTTATAGTTTAGCTTTTGAAAGTTTAATTTAGGACCCCCATATTCTAAATTTTAGTTTAATCGTAACTTTAACTCTCTAGCTAGAGAATATTATGGTGGAGACGCCTGTAGCGGCATCTTAGGCTTCCTCTCCCCATAACGTCAGAGTGGTTCTCTTTCTAAAAACCAAATTCTTCCAGTTTACTTTAAATGGATTTTTAATCTAAACTAAATGACGGTTTGATCTTTGTGGAAGTCAAATTGAAACAAACTGATGCCTGCCTAAGTGTAAAATTGCCGGGCTTTTTATTACTTAGAACAGTTCTCGAGGGAACTAAGGGAGGTTGATCTTTTTGTACTTGGAAAACTTAGAAACATAACTGTGGACGGTTGATCATAAGAAACATACTGTCAGATAGACTACTATCAGTTGCGGCTGTTTAGTCTTGCGGGTGTCTCCGGGAGCATTCATGATTTACTTTTTCTAATGTGAAAATTTAAACTTTTATTCAAACCAAGTGTGTTTGTCTGAATTTGTGAAATACTAAGTGTATATTCAAACTTGCTACTTTTTGTAAATGCAAACTTGTTGCCTATTTAATTAATTGGTATTCAAAAGCTAACGAAGCAAACTATAATGTAAAAGTGTTATTTTCATTCTCTGTTGCTAAAATAAAACCAGGAGTTTTAAGCTTCAGTCGTTTGCTAGACTTGATTAATTGTATTTTAGTGTAAAATTAAATATGTAGCCCATTTTTAGATTTTAGCTAGTTAAACAGTTAAATCCACCGTTGGTGGCAGCGATACCGACAGTTTAAGGTTAGGCCCCTTTAATTAGGACCGGCGCTTCATCCCCCATGCTGGGACAGTGCCCATGCTGTGTTGAATAACGTAAAAAGTCGTCATTAACACCGATTAACCTCAAGCTGAAACTACACGTACACCAGGGAAACCGGGGGCGTTACAAGCACCTAAGCCGTCGTAGCGTCCGCCGTTACACTGGCTTTCGTCTCAAGTAATAGAATAAAAATCCAAATACAAATAAAAATGTAATGTATAAAACGCTCGTAATTATTTTTTTGTACCAACATGTACGGAAAGAGAAAGCAGTACTTACCAACGGTCCACATTGACAAACCTGGATTTAGCTCCTAGGCAACTCTACACTCAAACCACAACGCGACACAGCACAGTTTTGCAAATATGTCCTTTAAAAATCAATATGAGCACTCAGATGCGTAAAGTTTGGCTTAAAACACTCCCCTTTAATGGTACCAGTTGATTGTTTAAATGTTTTACAATATCTCAAAGCAAAGATAATAAATTCTTCATTGTACATCAATATAATATTAATTAGCTCTTAACTACAAAGATCTCTAGACAGACTGTTTCAATAGGCTGTTACTTTGTGGAGAAGAGCTAGGCTACGCTTGCTAGGGCAAATGACAAGTGCGAAACGAATCCGGTTTCAGCAAGCGAAGGAGCAGAAAATGAATGAAAATGAATGGATCTCCAAACAAGCAGACGTTTCTGCTCTTTCGCTTGCTGAAACCGTATTCGTTTCGCCCTTGTCTTTTACAACGATAGGCTCGAAAAAGAAAATTGTGGCAAATCAAGTTTCCTATTCCTGTTGAAACGAGTGCTGCTATCTGGTGGAGAGAGTACCTGTAGCTACGTACCATTCGCATCCATTTTTCATCTGACTAACTCAGTATAGTGGATAGCGTGGTAGAGTTCCATCCTATTGATCCAGGTTCGAATCTGGCCTCAGGACATCGGAGAATTTATTTTTCTTACATTTATTTATTTATTTTTTTTCAAGTAGTACCCTAAAAGTAGGGAGCCACACGTAAATCTGAAAATTGTTTACTTTTTCTTGTTGTTGTTGTTGTTGTTCTGGGCTGACATAGTTTCAGAAAAAACTACTGCACTTACCTAAAATCTGAAACATGATCTAAGCCAGAAATTTCCCTGGGCTTCATCCTCAGAGAGACCACTTTTTCAATTGGCCAAGCCATTCCGGAGTTATGGGTCCCTGATCGATCATTTTTATTGCCGACGAAAATCTATATTATTTGATTTATAGCAGTTTCCCCTTTTGAGCATTAATTTCCCTAGAAAGTTGTCTTCCCTGCTGAGCTGTTTATACTGTGCATGTCCGGAACTCGCGAGCCTTTATAAGGCCTGCGCAACGGACCAGCAACCATCTTTCTCCTAGGGCAGCCACCGTGCGTGGTTGCTCTTGAGCTCTCCCCACTCCGTTTCGTCGACGAGCCTTCTCTACACTCCGCTCCAGATGTTAGTCCTCACTACCGCTCCTAGTCCTTGGGCCCCTTATGCCTAACAGTGCTAAGGGTGTGCTCTTGGTTCCTTGCTCAGGGCGGCCCATACTTCGTTCCTGTTTGGATGGATCGAGTACGGTTCTATTCAACACCGTTTCCCTACCTGGTCCTCCCTTAGCCTACGACCACTCCGACAGTCCTCTTCGGCTCGTTTCACTTTGGGCTGGCTTTTCGGTCTAGGTCTAGATCCTCTTTGCACGCTCCCTGTGATCCTACTCCGCCTGGAAGGATCGAGACGTAAAGAGGCTTGAGGGTGGAGAAAAGTCTAGCAGTGGAGAGAGTAGTAACAGGATGGTGTCGTCCCCACCCCCCCTCCCTGGGCCGAGGTCCATCAGAGGAACGAGGGGTGCGGACAGACGATGCTAAATCCGGAGTGCACCAATACCGAAGTTGCAGCATCCGCTGGCCAAGTTGAATTGTAAGGGCCGACCACCTTTGGTGCTCTCTGGTCTTTCTTCCTCGGTGGGAGTCGAGTCCTTCACCGCGCCGCCTCCTTCTCAGACAGCTGCCACTGGGATTGCAGTCCGGTCCGCCGACTTCACTCAGCTGCCTTCATCTGTCGCAATATGCTCCGCCTCGGCGTTCCGAGCCGGGTCCCTGCCTCTCAAGCCGTGCCAGTTCGTGCTCCGCGAGCTCTGCCTTTGGTTGCCTTCCCCAACCTCCTGTACCATTTTCCAGAGCAGGAACGGAGGGGGGCTTTCAAACCAAGGGATCTATCCGCTGTGCCTAATCCGCAGCGTGGCTTGGTGGTAATGCCGCGGACCAGCGAATAAGAGGTCTGGCGTTCAAATCCTATAACTTGCAAACCGCGCGGACTGCGCGTGTCAGTCCCCTTTCTGACGTTCTCTCGCCATTTCTGCAACCCCACAGCAGCCCTATCGGTTGCTGTTTTGCTTCAGCTTCCCAGCCTTCCGGACCGATCGCAGTCCCACAATCCTCCTCACCACCTAAGGACGATCTATGTCTCCTGTGCCATGAAGAGGAGGTTCACAACTTCGACGTTGTGTACACCCATCTATCACCATTCCTCTCCGGAATTTCTAGCATTTTCGCCACTGTCTCCTCTGATTGTGTCTCAAGCCCGAACTTCGTCAATCCCTGGGATCACGCCGCCCACACCTGACCCTCAACAACTGTTTCATCAGCCGTCACGCACTCAGGATCAACTCCATCTCTATTGCAAGCCTCCTGCACCACGGCCCTCACGCCGCCTCGTTCCTACTCCGTTGGAATTTCTCAGGCTTTGTAGCAGTCTTGCTGTATTTCTGTTTTCTTGTACTGATGTAGTACACGCCTCCTGTCTACCCGTCGGCAGAGTTCCCTCTGTCCTGGACTCCCACCAACGAAGCAACCGGTCCATTCAATGAATCGCGGCCTGTTTTGATTTCTGCCACTCTGGTTCGCCTCGGTTTACTACACGAATATAGTTCCGATTTCTTACGCAACACATTGATAGTCTTTACTCCTCCGGAGTTCACTTTCTCAAAAGATTCGCCATGGCTTGTCCATTGCTACACTTGCATGACGGTTCGAACACTCGATTGGCCTTCAGTTTCAACGCCCACCATCACTGTCCGACTTGGCCTACAGACCATCCTGCGGATCACTCCTTTGCCCTATCTCTTCAGGTTTCTTGCCCATTTGGTAAGTATTATTCCTTAGCAGCTTCTGCATCGTTGGGACGGATTATCTATCTGCCTCTGCACTACGGCTAGTGTACATTTGCTACGACCGCCTTCAAGACATACGTATCACATCCTTTTCGCACCTTTTTTTCCGGCATACTCAGCACTTCCTCTATGCCTTTCCCTACTCCGCTTCTGGACCTCTGTTTGGCTACAAACCGTCCAATGAAGGGACTAGCCCGATCCGCCTCCCAGGTTACTCCTTCTCCTCCAGACCATTTGCTCTCCAGTACAACTCCCTGTTTCGTCAAAACTCTGCCACGATGTCGGACTCCTCTTCCGACGAAGATCCACTTGCCGGGAATTTGCAACCTAATATGCTGTCACCAGTACCGTGTAGCTGCATTTTGTTTACGACCAAGGCGAAAAGACAGGATCCTCATCCCTGTTGCCTGTACCATCGACTGTGCAATAGGTGTCTAAGCGGTGCAAAGTTTGTGTCACCAACTTTCCCACCGTGTGGCAGGAAATCTGGAAGAGGCACCTCCTGTCACACCAGCGGCATGTCCGCTGAAGAAGCGGACTGTTATCACTCACCCCGACGATCCTCTTGCCATTCCCGGCACGGCTGGGTCTCAACCCACGGAAACACCCAAGCCGGCTAACTCCGCATCAAAATGGCTCGAGTCCCACTGACGCCACCAAAGCACAGTGGTTCAAAAGCTGTTAAAAAAAAACCACAAAAAAAACCAGCACTCCTTTTACTGCAGTCCGTCCCGATCAGCCGCCCAAGATAGTCACTCTGCCTGCTGCCACTCCACCTGCCATAGCGCAAGACTCGCCTGTGCTACCAATCATAACTGCGCCACCTTTCGATGCTCCTTCACTCCTCTCTCCACCGCCCAGCCGCATCTGTGCAGTGAACACTTCGCCGGACTGTGTTGGGCCTCCCTTTCCAACAGCATCCATATTGCGAGCTGCCTTAACTCGTGGTCTGAGCTTATCTGTCCGCGAGTTGGAAGAGGTAGAACACAACATTAAATTTGTGCTCTCCATAGCTGAGAGTTTTGCAACGAAACTAACATTGCTACGTGCCACTGCATCAACCGTACCATCACTCCAACAGGCCGCCTCTTCGGCTGCGGCAGTCCATGAAGAGAACGTTCTTTTGAGATCCGTTATTGAAGCCCTAACTAATGAGTTGGAACAATTAGGCCGTAAACATCATTCCATACGCATAAATTATGCGCTGTTGTACATGAACGAGATATGGTATTCACCAATCCCTTCCCCCTCCTCCTTGGAGGGCCTTTTATTGTGCCAAGTCACGCATCAGGCGCCTTCACAACGCCCCCAGTTCGGTGACCATTCGGTCCACGTCCAATCCGCCTCAGCGTTGCGAGCGGACTCCGTCTCCGCCACTCCACGATCTACACCAGGACGCTCCTTCACCATTACCATCGCCGTATGATGACACCTAGGTCACCGCGTGGCTCTCCTCCACTCCCGGAACAATTAGATGTTCTAAGCTCTTGCCCACAGGCTGCCAATTCTGCAAATTTCATACGCCTCTCATCGTACTCCGTCTGGCAGTACGGTGATGCCCCAGGCCTTGTTCCTGTTTTTTACAGCATTTGTCCACACTCCGCTCTACCTTCCAGAGAACCACCCTGTTCTCCTTGTAGAAAGAAAGCATGAGGGGTGGCACTGGGCTTCCGGGTCCTTCCACAATAACTTTTTGTAACGTATCACGATCCTCAAAACCTCTCTTGTGTGGATCGGCGAGCGACCAGTTCCAGTGTTTTCCACGCCCCCCTGGGAACCCCGAAATTTGCTCTCTCGCCACACCTAAATTGACTTAACTTAAGATCAGCCACTACTCTTTCTCGTTTGGCTGTTGTTATAACTCTCATCCTACTAAAACACTGTGGCTGTCCCGTCAGGAATTTGTGCTTCGTTACACTCCGCATTTCTTTTAAGTTCGGCCACACTCCGTTCTACGAAAGGATGTTGGGATCCGCCTGCAAACATTTTCTCGGCCAAGTCACTTCAAACCTTTCACGTAACCACATCCGCCATTCCAGTAATTCCGTCCTCAGCTTTCCGCCCGCCTCACTATCCTACTCTGCCGTAGTTCCCATTGACAAGGTAAGACGGGCTTGCTTTGCATGCATGCTTACATACTTGTCCCCCTTAAGTGTATGATACTTCACTTGCATCCTCCAACTGCTCGCCGTACAAACCGGGTTTACTACCCTTGCACACGAGGATTGCTTTCCCAACCTCCCAGCACCGGGAACAGCATCTGCCGCCATCTGGCGCTCTGCTCCTGGTTTAGGAATGTGATATTGGTTGGGGTAAAGGAGTTGTTTTTGCCGGGTCTAGTTCCTTGGGGTGCTAACTCGTTAAGTGGGTGGCTTGAACCTAGCCCTCCTCCTAGGTGACAAAGTCTGCTATAAATCAGGTAATGTAGATTTTCGTCGACAATAAAAAGACTAAAATACCAGGGCCTGCACCTGGTTAATTTTAGTTTTTGTTGCCTATACAAAAATATATATTACCTACAGCTCCCCCAGCATCCCCTCTGTGAGCTAGGTTCAGAGTTTGGAGAAAGATGGTTGCTGGTCCGCTGCGCAGCCTTTACAAAGGCTCACCAGTTCCGGACGTGTGCAGTATAACGAGCTCAGCAGGGAAGACAACTTTCTAGGGAAATTAACGCTCAAAAGGGGAAACTGCTATAAATCAGGCAATGCATATTTTCGTATAGGCAACAAAAACTAAAATTAACCAGATGCAGGCCCTGGTATTTTAGGCTTTTTTTTTGTTTCTATGGCTGTACCGATACCAAGCTGCTGAGCTGCTTCTCGGCGAGCAGAGCATGATCGGCAATTCTCGTTACACCGAGCAATGACGTCCATTTAACCAAGCCGAGCAGCGCGTCTCACGTCTAGTCTTGACACGCGATCCTGGGGCTAATGGACCTAGAATGCAAGCTTCAGTTTGTCGGATTCCAGTCGATGATTATGGTCTATGCATGGTTCCTGCTGAAGGAAGGTTGAACTATTACTACAGCATTAAATGCAAGAACTAAATTTATAGGTATTCGTGCAGATTAAGAAGAACCTCTGTTATTGTAACGGCGGATGCTACGACGGCTGAGGTGCTTGTAACATCCCCGACATCAGGTAGACTTCGGTCTTGTTAAAAATAATACTTACGGTGGTTTGTTGGTTTATCAAAGCACAGTCGTGGCTACGGGCCGATGTAGGGAACGGAGCGAAAATATCCTATCAAATTAAATAGGCTAACAAGTACTATTTTACACGGTACGCGCTGCCACCAGGTGGAGTGACATTAATTGCAGAAAATTCTGAGTTAAGAATAAAAGGGGGTTTACATAATATTTTAACTCTACAATTAATAACTGGGTAAAAACAACTGACGTTTAAAAGTCTTGGTTTTATTTATAGACAGTTAACAAAATATAAAAAGCACTTTTACATTTTAACACGTTTTTACAACTGAAAGCTTTAAGTAAAGCAAAACGAATTTACATTATTAAATTCAACAAACGAACTTGGCGTTTTAGAAAACAGTAATCTTTCACATCAAGAAAGTTCACTCAGGTGTGTTTCAACCTCCTAACTACAAAATGCAGCCTCAAGTTACAATTAGGCCTACAGTATGTCGTTTGCGTTCAAACTCCGACAAACTCAACTAAACTTCCAGTTAAATCTAAACTAGATCGGCTCAACGGGAGCACTAGCAATTTAAGCAGGACTTTCACTTAAATTAAGTTAATTAAAATAAGTAATATCGACTTGGTTCTTAGGAAGGGAACCACCCTGACGTTTTATGATTAACTAAGTTCAGAAACTGCCGATGTACGAAGTTAAAACATAAAAATTCAAGCTATAGGTTAATTTAAATTTGAACTAGTAATTTAGGTTTAGGGGCCTAAAGTAAAACTTTCAACTATAAATAAACTACGCGAAAATACGAACCACAACCATCTGCCCGGCATGGCAACAATCGGACGGCATCGTCTCAACTCCCGATCGGCGTGACCACCTCATAGCTTGAAATCTGTGAGCTGTGCTCACCCGAGCAGCGCTCGGGGCTGTGCTGTGGATGCTTTGGGCTGGGGGGGGGGGGGTGCGTATGCTAGCAGGCAAACCGGAAGGAGGAGGGAAAGCGCCTTCCTGTAGGAGAGCTACTACATGGGGGACTCTAGAGGTGGAGAACAATGGGAGAGGGAGGGACAGTGTCAGCTGGCAGTCAGGCAAGGGAACAAAGGGGCGTTTGAAGCTGCTCTCTATTGGAGGAGGGCAGAAACTTTTGGAAATACTGACTGCTGGTTGGTGGGGCTGGCTGTGCAAGCAGCAAAGGGTTTGCCGACTTTGGGACTGGGCTTGGTGAATAACGGCCAGTTTGTGTTTAACACAAAGGAACATTGGGAAAAGGCCTATTTACAAATGCAAATAAAATAATATGGATTTTAATGCTCGTAGAGATGCTCATACAGTGAATAAATCACTGAGGCTAAATTAAACAAGCAATGAAATCCAAAACTGCGATGTTAAGCATCACATACGAGGGGGAGGGGGACGAAGTGTTTTGCACAGAATACTTGTTTTTGGCTATGGAAAACAGATCTTTTTAATGGATTGCTTTAATAGAAGGATGGGCAAGCTAGTATGCATTGGAAATTGTTGGGTGGTCACCCTTGGCGATTTTCGCATTAATATTTACAAACAAAAACAAAAGGTGGCATCCGGTAAAATTGCCGTTAAAATATCTTTTGAATGTCGAGCACGTGGTTGGGTTCAGGGGGTAAGTGAAAATGTCACTTAACAGAAAATGGGCATTAACTTTGCAGTGGCAGAACATAGTTATCCTGGAAGTGGGAAATTTTTCATATAATTGTGCGCGCTACAAACCACATAAAAAATATCACATTTGACAAGTTTACATCCTATTTATGAGGTTAAGTACCTTTGCAAAGGAAGCCCCTCCTATTCCACAACTAATCTAAACTGTGTCGGCTTTATTCCTATAAAAATGGAAAAGAAACGATTACATTTGTACAAATGATTTGGAGTTACGGTGACCGGAAATGTGTACGTTGCGGCACAGTTTGGTGACTTTTTCTTAGGCTTGTAGCTGAAGAACCAGAAGGAAATTTTGAGTTCTGTTTTCGCAGAATGGAAGTATAAGGTTGTGGATATTAAGAATTTTTATGATGGGCCATTTCTGTTGGTAACTCCTGGAGATTCAGTGGTTTGAAGTTGGAGGTCGGACAAGTCAGGGGCGGGGGGGCACCAAGACTTGGAGAAAAAAAAATAGAGTTTGTTAAAACGAGTTTTCCCGGTATCCTCTCCACAAAGGTTTTGCCCAAAAAGCCCTTACATTTGTAAACGCGGTCTCGTATCAGACGCTCGTGGTGAGGACACCTCAACACCATCGAAGAAAAAAACCTGAGGGCAGCTTTCTTCCACACCAGAAGAAAAATCGTCTATATGGCGATTCCACTTTAAAACATGTAAATAATGTATATTTCTGTTGGCATAAAGCCGAAACACCTTTCAGCTTAGTTGTGTTTTAGATGTTGTCAACACACGATATTTTTTATTTGTAACAGGTGACGACTTTGCTTATTTATGAAAAATGTCCGATGTTCAAACCAGTTTAAATTCTAACCTAAACTGCACTTAGCCCTTTAAAAACTAGCTGGAACATTTAATCTTTTGATTTGTGCACTTAATGCATTTTGGTAAATTTAACTTCTTGCCATGAACCCTACCGGAGCTCCAATGTTTATGTTTGTCTATTTCTATGGACCCAGTGTATGATTTTATGTTTATTTTTTTTATAGCATCTCCATCCAAACTCCGACCGTAGCGAACCTCTAAAAACGTAAACAAACTAGCTATCCTTCGTTAAAAACATGCCTTGTATATAGCAATCCGTTTCCCAAAGTCAAATGTTTATTCTGTGCATTACACTTCGTTCTCCCCCCCCCTCCTTCAATAGTTGCGATGCTTAACGTCGTAGTTTATTTTAATAGGCCTAAAAATCACGTTGTTATGAGTTGAAAACTCACTTGCACATTCAAAGCCAGGCCTCTAAGTTTCAAGTCGGCAATTCCCTTTGTCAATTCGAATCCAGCCAACCAAACCACTACTTCAATTCCGTCAGCCAGTCAGAGCGCTCAAGCTACCCCGGTCGTCCGCGCTGCTACTCCAACTTCCGGTAGTGACAGCTCGGCCGATTTGGGTCAGTCTCTCCTCCTCCAGATGTCCGACTCTCTTCCCCGCACCCCCCTCCGAAGCTATCCTCGGCGTCCGCGCCGACTTCCGGTAATGAGTATATAACCCCAAACCCAGAGACACTCGTTAGCACAGCTCAAGGATTCTCAAAGCTAGAGGTCGCTACGCCGGTCGGGCGTGGAGATGCCGCGGTCCGATTGTTGCCATGCCGGGCAAAGGTAGTGGTTCGTATCGTACTTAGTTTAACTTTAAAAGTTTATTTTTTGGACTTTACGTCAAAATTTATAGTTTAATTTTAACTAAACCTCGTAGCTTTAGAATGTAAATTTATGGAGTGTCAAGCCAAACGGCATTTCGGACGTTGGCAGCCATAATTTAAGGGTTCACGGTCCCTTACTAAAAACCAGCTTTATTTTTCGTGTTTCTTTAAACGCAGTTTAATGTAAACAGGGACGGTTTGATCTTCGTGGAAGGTTGCTTTGATTAAACGCTCGGGTCCACTTTATAAGTAGCCGCGGCTCTATAATTTAAGGAGTTGACTTATCAACAGCAACTCTGGGAGGTTTAATGCTTAGTTAATTCACGGTTGAAAAATAACTGTCATTTAGGTCTACTATTACTAGACAGCTGAGGCTGTTCGTAATTTAGAGGGCTCTTTTGCGAAATCCCCTTGTGCCTACTCATTTCACCTTTTCTATTTGAAATTGTTTATGTGAACCTCGTGTTGGTTCTAGTGTCGAATTTAATGTAAATTCCCCCTGTATTTTATAACCTAAACTAGGTGTAAAGTTACCAAATGTATTTGTAGTGCGATATTTTTATTCATGTTTGTTTAAAATAAAAACCAGGAGTTTTTCTTAAACGTCCGTCAGTTTATTCGCTCGTTGTTCGCTAGAAGTAAGAACTTAAGACAATTCTCTTAAACTTAGCTTAGCTAGCCTAATTTTCTCACCTTGGTGGCAGCGTTACCGCTTATTATTACAGTTAGCCTACAATATTAGGACATGTGTAGCTCCATTCCCTACGCCGGGACTGTAGCTGTTGTGCTTATTTGAAACAAAAAGTACCCCAAAGTAATAGTAAGAAGATCAAGTTACACCAGGCGAGCGGCGATGTTACAAGCACCTACTCCGTCGTAGCATCCGCCGTTATACATTATTGTGTCAATAGCACTCATTTAATTATTTTGAATGGTCAATTGTTAAAAATTATTATTAGCTTAAAAGTAATTTAACTCATAATAAAAATTACTTGTTTTGTCATCAATTACAGTTCAGGAAACTAATAGTAGCCTATGGTTTTTGCTATAACAGACTGTTTTAGCGAAAAGAATTGTTTTGTCTAGAACCTGCTTACATTTAGCGAGTGCTGAATACAGGGTGCTGCCTGTGTGAAAAATGTAAAAAACACGAGTAGGCATGTATGTTGCTAGCACGTTAAAAAAAAATGTATTGGCTTATTGCTTTGAATTTGCTTTTGCTGTCATGTGTGAAAGTACAAAGAAATTACAATGGTTACTACAAAAGAAAAAATTGTTTTAAAGAATTGTGAAACTGGTGTGATGTATGAAAACAAACAGTCTTCGGTGTGCAATTTTGCACTCCAAGAGTTGCTTCTGGAGTGCAAAGTGCGATTTTGGAGTGCAATTTGCCCCTGTGCATCCGAATATTTCGACCCCTGCTGTACATTTGATTATTTCAATTAAAAAATCATCAATTTTTATCCGTGTACCTTTTAACAAGTAAAGGGTAAGTTCAATCACATAACCCCTTTTTTTACGGCACACTTGACGTTTTTGTTTGTAATTTTGTTATTTTGTTCAAGATGCCATTTGCATACCATTGTAATCACTGATTACCGGTTTTCGCTAAAAGAAAGTTTTATCCATGAAATCGATAAAATATCCTTATAGTATAAACACGTCTCGTCTGCACACATTTACTTCTATGAAGCAATTAGGCGTAAATTTTGGTATGTTGAAGAAGAGTATAAACTTTGTGTAAAAAAGGTATAACGTAATGACTTGTAAAGCTCCGAGTTATTTCAGTGGAGTAGAAAAATATTTAACATGTCTTCGTTGATTCGGAAATCTTGAATCTTGGTTGTAGATTCAGAATAATATAAATAATAAAATCAATTTATTACAGTATAAAAACAGTAATGGGATGCTGGAAGGGATATCTCTTATCCACTAATACCAGTCCCTACTTCAAAGAAAGAAAGAAAGACAAAGGCAAGGATATCATTTAAAAAAAATATATATTAATAATGATAATAACACATCAATGGCATCTAAAAACGTCGTTATGGAACATTATACTGTGAAACTCCAAATTCAACAAAACGTAAAAACGAATTACACGATAATAACACATCAATGGCAATATCAAATTTAAAATCAAAAACATCTCAAAAAACCGGACAAATCAATTTTGCTGAGACTCAGCTTGAAGGCTTGTACACCGTTGGCCATGACCAAAGTTGAAGGCAATGCTTCCAGGGCGCATTTACATGGTTGCAGCAGAAAAACTTAGTATAATCTCTAGCCACGGTTCTGACTACTAATTTAAGGTGGTGGCCTTGAGTGTAAAAATTTCCTCTGACCGAAAATAAAATATTAGGGTCAACATCAGCAAACCCACGAAGAATAGAGAAAGTGAGACATAGGTCAGCCCTGAGGCTAAAGAAGCCAACCCAAGTTGTACGAGACGTTCCATATTATACGGCATATTTTACATACCTGGTATCAGCTTTGTAAACGACCTCTGGACTGACTCAATAACATTAATGCCCTTTACCAGGTGAGGTGACCAGACTTGAGAGGCAAACTGAACAATAGGGTGTACATAGACCTTAAAGGCTCTAACCAACGAAATAGCGTCAGCAGACAAAAAACTTCTGATCAGAGCCCCAATACGCTTTGCACGTGAGGCAACAATAGAGCAGTGATTTGCAAATTTAAGATTAGATTTTAGATTTACACCGAGATCCTTTATTTCATGTTTAGATTCGAGAATACATCATTTAGACGGTAGGACATGACCCGTACTTTAATTCCAATATTCAGAACGTGACATTTGTCCTCATTTATCGGTAACTGCCACCTAGCAGACCAGTCCTCCACATCGTTAAGGGCAGCCTGGAGAGAATTGCTATCACAAGAATCTATGCCAACATTGTATAGTTGTAAGTCATCAGCAAATTTTGGTAAAGCCATTGCCCCGAGGGGGGTTTCCAAATCGGAGATAAAAATTACAAATAATAAAGGACGTAATACCGATTCATCTTCGTTGACAACCTCCAGCGTCGCTACCAGTTTTCAACAAAGTTTTTTGCTGGTCTTGTTCAGTTTTCGTATGATGCATAAATAAAGTTCTGTCGTGTGCATTTTTTTTTTGATAAAACAAAAAACTAATTTAATTTGTTTAGCATATGGTAATAGATCCTACAACATCAAATTCAATACATCCCAAACTCTACTCAACGTATTAAAGTTTATATAGCACACCTCTACTGGTTATCTTCCTGTTTTGATTTTCAGAGACGGCAAAATTCACATTTTACTTTTGCATACATAATAATTTTGGACTGATCTCTGGCCTATAAGTGGTGAAAGTTCCGTCTTAAAACCATTTGTTTGTCATGCTTTTATTTTTTTATTTTTAGGAAGCCCGTGCATCTTTTCGACAATTGCTGACTGATTCTTCACAGAAAATTAACCACTTGTCCAAAAAGTTAGGAAATTGCATTGATAAAGCTCGTCCATACTACGAAGCCAGGATGAAAGCCAAAGAGGTATGCAGCTGAACTTTTAAATAAAGATCTGTGTTATTTTGTTAAAGTTACGTGGGAAATCTGCATATTTCTTTCACATTATGTAGACTTTTTTTTTTTATTAAGTCTCATCCCGTTTGTGCCTTGATCAGTCTGGGGATGCAATCTGGTGTTCATTCGGTTAGCAGCCGACCATTCTAGGATTGTGCAATTTTAATATTTTAGGTTCGATTTGATTTTGATTATTATTCGAATTCGAAAATCATGTTTCTTGTTGCTGGAAAATATATATACCTGCCAATTTTTTGCATTATGTTCTCATGAATTTCTCATTTCCCTTGAGGATTTAAGTTGCTTGGTTCCGGCCAGCTTGGTAACCCACTGCGCATGCGCAGCCTTCCTTACAAAAGAGCGTGCCACGAAAACATTCCCATCTTTTGTTCTCAAGCGACCTGTCAGACGGTCGTGCCGTCCTCTCCTTTCACTGGATTTTCCTCACATCAACTTTCACCGCTGATCATTTGCCACCATCACGAATACTGCCACTCTCTTGTCTATGCAAGCCGTCAATTTTGCCGCTGAGGGGCTGCCCACAAGAGCATTCGTCCCTGCCAGCATTCGCCTCTCACTTCGCATCTCTCACCTCCATCGGGGTCCTGGCCATCGCAGACCATCTGCCGACTTCAAGCGCCACACCTCACGCAAATTCCGTTGCCGCTACTTTCGGAACCTGCGCTCACGCTTCGAGTCTATTGCCAAGTCAAACTATGTCATCTACACAATTACCATGGAGCTCGTCTTGATCGTGGCTTGTCCAAATCCATGTTTCCAGTGAATTTATTCATGACGTGACGTTTCCAACCGTCAAATCTCGTCTTGATCACCATGCCATGCATCAACTGAAAAGCCATGCCGAATTGTCGACACAGCTGCTCGCCTCGATTGTGGCTATACAAAACCCACATATCGAGTGAAAAGAAAAAAGGATGGTTGAAGCTGTTTCAACTACTCGTCACCCCGGTTCGGTGTCTTCCGACGAATGAGGTTCTCCGCCACAACTCGTCTCATTCGTGGCTAAAACCACGCATTGAGTGAAGCTTTCACAAGACCACACCTCAAGACGAATGACATCACCCACACGACCATTCGTCTCATTCTTGACCGAGCCAACTAGTGGAATGGTGCTCTCAAGACGAATGGTGCCCTCAAGGTTCTCCACCACAACTCGTCACATTCGTGGCTAAAACCACACATTGAGCGAAGCTTTCACAAGATTACTTCCGTAGACAAATGATGTAATTCACACGACCACTCGTCTCATTCTTGGCCAAGCCAACGTATGAAATGGAGCTCAAGACGAATGGCTCCCTCAGCTACCGCACGTCTCATTCGTGGCCTGCACCCACGTTTTTAAAGTGGATGGTTCAACGTTCAAGCCCTCCCGGCCTGTTTCATGCTTGGCTGGAGCTAACGCGTTGAGTGAAGCTTTCACAGGTCTCTTTCTTGGCTAGACCAACGAATTACGGAAAGTTTTCAAGACGAAGCTCAGTTAACTCATGCCCAGTGCTTTCTTGGGAACCTGGACCGCTTCCAAGAACCCCTCTTCCGGACGACAAGCTGAATGCCGTTGTTTCTCCGGCAGCTTGTCTCGGCTGTTTCTCTTTTCGTGGATGTCTGCCTGTAAAGAAGGCATGGTTCTTCACTAGATTTGAGAGGCGACCTCTGCCCAAACTATAAAAAAACTGAGGGTATTTTTCGTTTACGGCAACGAACAGTTTCTTACTATCTGCAAATTACTTACCTTCAGTACTCATGCTAAATTCGCTAAATTTGGCTTTTCCCATGCTCAAACTAAAATTTCCCTTAAATTTTGAATTCAACACCAGTTGCCCGTTTTCTCCGCCAGGCGCGCTGCGCAGTCATACCTGCTGCAGCCACCTGCCTCCCGTGGGGAAAACCCCATTCGCTTTTGAGCACGCATCGTGGTAGGACGAGCGTGCCGGTTTTTCCAATCAAACTATGGCGGAAAGTGTAAAAGAAAATGCAAAAGGAGTGATCGAGACAGGGAATGAGGAGGTGGACAATGTGAACGAACTTTTGAAAGACGGGGAATTCCCATCGTGCACGTGCCAAAAGACTCCAAAGGATTTGCACCCACTCTGCAGGAGATGTAGGCAGTGCAATTTTGTGGATAACTTATGCGAGATTTGTGAGCTACACAAAGCCGATACAGTGAAAAAGATTCTGTACACCTGGAAACATTCAGACCAAAAGAAGGCCCAGTTGAAAAGAAAGGCAGGAAAATCGAAGACGAGCATCGATGAACGTTTGGCAGGCATGAGCAAGGACCCGGACGCTTCTATTTGCCTTCAAGATCTTGCCAGCTTAGAATCGAGTTCGACTCCGGACTTTAAGGGCGTCGAACCGAACGAAAAATCCATATATCCGGAGAGATCACTGGGCTCAGTGGTGACTGCGGCCAGGGAAACGGCCATTAATGTGGTAGAATCGCGATCCGACAGGATGGAAAACAACGTGAGTTCGAAGGTGATCGAACACGTAGACGCAAAGTTAGGTGAGATGCAGCAGTCGTTCCAAAGCCAAATTTCGGGACTGATTGCCAGCGTGAACAGTTTAATAAACAGTAATCCTTCGTTGCAGAATAGTGTAGTGCTGCGTGGAGAGAACGTAGTGACGTTAAACAACGATCTTTCAGTGATTAGTGCGCCAGTAGAAGGTTTAGGTGGGCAGCCAAAGACAAAGGGTTCGCCGCCGGATAATACAAAGGGTTCGCCGGCGATCCGTGAAAAGGCGCCAAAACCAAACAAGGCGGACGAGGGAAAAAGGTCGGCGCACACCCAGAAGGAACGGAACAGGACCGACGCCGCTCCAAGTAAGAATAGCGAGAAAGTAGAGGTGTCAGTAAAAGGGAAAGGTGCTGGAAAACACTCTAAACTAATGCCATCCCAGTCCGCCCCCGAGAAAAGGGTAAGCGGACAGGGCAGTGCGTCGCACAATGGCAAGATCGCCCTACCCGCACCCAAGAAAGGGGTAAGCGGGAGGGCAGGAGAGGCGAACAGTGGCGATCAGGACCGGCGTTCGCTAAGCCAGATAGTGGCGGACGTGCAGGCGGGACGTTCGCCGGCGGTCCGCCGCAGCGCGGGGCCGGAACAGCTACCGCATGGTTCGCCGGCGGTCCGCAGTTCAAGAGTAGACGAAGCGAAGAACAGTCCGCCGGTTCGCCGGCATTCGCAGCCTAGAGGAGGATCGCCGTCGCGGTACGAGAATATGATTAAAGGTCAGCAAGGTTCGCCAGTGAGAGTTGTAAACCCGTATTACGAACATTCTGGTGACGGGGAGGACGCTCGACAAGAGGTTCGCCACGGTAATGAATTTTATGACGATGATTTTACCGGCGATCATGACGAAGTGGGCGATTATGACGACGAATCGTACGGCGGCCATTACGAGGACCAAGCACAGTACCGAGACAGGAAGAGAGTTTATGAGAGGCAGCTAGAATCGCACGCCAAGAACAGGAAGGTGCAATTTAACGAGGACGACATTTTTGGGGAAGTTAGAAGTTTTAGGGACGAACAACAGTGGCAAGAACGGCAATGGAGGGAGGAGGCAGAGAGGAGACCGGCACAAACAGAATCGACGGACCAGGATGACCCATTCGAAGAAGGACCGGGGCTTATTAGTTGGAAAGCCTTCGCAGGTTTTACTATGAAATATTTAAAGGAAACGCCGTTCTGCAAACAGGCCGTGCCAGCGGAAGTAAACCCAGAGGACCCACCAATGGAAACACTGGCGAACGCGGGAAGCGCCAAGGCAGCCCCAGCGCACTTACCACAGTCGGCGGTTGCTTTCAGGCAGCTACTGAACAACAAGTCCCTCACAAGGAAGGACGGCCAGCCTATATCAGTATCCAAGCCTTTACCTCCACATGATCCGAAGTTTGCCAAGATGTTCTTCACGGCAACAGGGAAGGGAGCCCCCCCTCGGAAAAGATATAAGACCTTCCCAGAGGCGGAGTATTTCCCGGAACGCATGGACTTAGAACTGGATTCCACTATCAAGACGCCAGCCTTTATAAGGACGCCAATCCAACTCCACGACAATGACGAAGCCCTCCTTCGGTGCAGCATAAGGGCTAACTCGCATGCCGAACTCGCTTACTCGGCATCAGTGGCTGCTATAAAATCCTTAGTGACAGAAAAGCCAGAACTCAAGGAAAATCAGACGATTCGAGAATGCCTGCACTTAATGAAGCGTGCATCCTCGTTCCAGCAGGACAGCCTCAATTGGTCTTCGCGACTACTTCTTAACACCGTGTTCAGAAAGCGGGACGCGCTTCTTGAGTCGGCCTCCACAATACCGACGGACGTCGCAGGCCAGCTTAGACTACTCCCGATTCACGGTGCTACGGAAATATTCAACGGGAAGCTCCTCACGCTAGCACCGGAGCTGAAAGACAGGACAAGACCTCCAGCACCGTCGACAATGCGAGGATTTAGGGGAAGAGCGAGACCGATGATGAGAGCATACCCCACCTATCCAAGCCACGGGGTGGGACTGGGACATCAGGACGGAAGAGGCAGAGGAGGTGGCAGAGGCGAAAGGAAACAAGATTCACAGCCCTTTCGTGAAACAGCCCCGTCCCAAGCCAGAGGGAGGGGCGGGAGCCTACAAAGAGGCAGAAGTCAAGGTAGAGGACGAGGCCGCCGAACAGGCCCTAGGTATTGACATGAAGGAGGAGTCTTTTCCCATTCACCGGCAGGTGGGGGGAAGACTGTCAAGACACTTGGAGAACTGGGAGCAAATAACTTCGGACCTTTTCATCCTAGAGACACTGAGGAACGGTTACTACCCCCCCTTTACTTCGAGACCAGCGTTGTCATCCGCGCCACAGCAAAGGACAGAAGACACACCGGGTCTGCAGGCGGAAATAGAGAAGCTTTTGGAGAAAGGAGCCCTGGAGGTAGCCCCACCAAATACGAAAGGTTTTTGGAGCCCGGCGAGGGTGATCCCAAAGAAAGGGGGGGGCACTCGCCTCATCTTCAATCTGAGAAGACTCAACGGTCACATACGCAAAGAACACTTCAAGATGGAGTCAATCGGAAGGATCCGAGAGGCGCTACAAGAAGGGGAGTACACTGTGTCGGTGGACCTGGAGGACGCCTACCTGCATGTCCCCCTACACATGGACGTCAGGCACCTGTTCAGATTGCACCATGGGGGCGTATCGTATCAGTTTACGACCCTTCCGTTCGGGCTGTCGACGGCACCCCAAGTCTTCACAAGAATAATGAAGCCGGTTTTGGGGTTACTCCATCAAGAGGAAATACGGGCACACGCGTACTTAGACGACTGGCTTCTTCGCAACCTCTCAAGGACCTCCCTTCTTCAACAGCTGGTCAGGTGTTTGAAATTGTTCAAGGAACTGGGCTTGTGAGTAAACAGCAAGAAGTCGAGGTTCACCCCACTCCAGGTTTTCACTTTCCTAGGGGTGGATTTCAACTTGAAGAACTGCACAGTACGCCCTTCGTCAGAACGAGTGGAAAAAACACGGACTTCTGTGAAGAGGTTGATTCGGATGTCAACAATCTCGGCAAGAGACTTGGCATCTGTGATCGGGATTCTGGATTCCAATGCAGCATTGGTGCCATGGGGCCAGTGGAAGGTAAAGCCGATACACTGGTTCCGGAAGGAGGAATGGAATCCACGGAAGTCGTGGGCAGACACCATACAACTGGTCAATCTCCCAGACATGAGCTGGTGGTGCAAGACAGAGAACCTTCAAGAAGGTGTTCACCTGAAGGAAAGGGAGGCAGAACTACTTCTTTTCACGGACGCCTCCTCAACAGGATGGGGGGGCCCACCTACGAGATTCCATGACTTCAGGGAAGTGGACCCCAGTGGAACAGGTTTTGCACATCAATCTTCTAGAACTGAGGGCAGTGAGATTGGCGGTGGAGACTTGGAGAGATCGGCTACGGGGGAAGGACATGGGCATAATGTCCGACAACACCACCACGGTTGCATACATAAAACACGGGGGAGGGACCCATTCCAAAGCCCTGATGGAGGAGACGTCAGCACTCATGGAAGTTTGCACACTCTTTTCGATAATTCTGATACCGAGGCATATCGCAGGAAAACAGAACGTCTGGGCGGACGAGCTATCCAGAGGGAACAAAGTCCCGACGACGGAGTGGCAACTGGACCCGAACATTTGTGCGACACTGTTTGTGAGATGGGGGAAACCAGTAGTAGACCTGTTCGCGACGAAGGCGAACAGTCAACTAAAAAACTACGTCTCACCTTTTCCGGACCCACAAGCCTGGGCTACGGATGCCCTCTCGATATCGTGGGTAGGGATGAGCGCGTACGCCTTCCCACCATTCTGCCTACTACAGCAAGTAGCGAACAAAATAAGGGAATCCTCCGGGTCCTTCATACTAGTAGCGCCATACTGGCCGGCAGCCAGTTGGTTTCCGGACCTGATGGAACTGAGCATAGAAGAGCCAGTTTTGCTGCCATTGACAGAAAGTTTTCTGTCACAGCACAGGGGAACGACGATCCACCCAAACCCAGGTGTGCTACATCTTCACGGGTGGCGACTCTGAAGACAAACCTGACAGAAGATGGTTTCTCCAACGAAGTAGCGAGCAGACTCCTGCAGTCAGTGAGGAAATCAACTTCGGACATGTACGAGGGACAGTGGAGAAGATGGTTCACATGGGCAAAGGACAGAGGATGTGACCCATGTGACCCGTCCATATTCGAACTCACTCAGTTCCTGGAGGACTTATTTAAAAAGGGACTTTCACCTACCTCAATAAAAGGGTACAGGTCGGCCATAAACTCAGTGCTCACGTGTTTAGGAAGGTCAACTGTGGTGTCAAACCCTATGTTATCTAAGCTCATCGCGGCGTTTGAAAATGCGAGGCCCAGGACGAGGACTCTGTTCGCAAAATGGAGCCTACCACTCGTACTATCCAGTTTGGCACGGCCGCCCTACGAACCACTGGCATTGGCATCAATCAGGATTCTGACTCAAAAGACGGTTTTCCTAGTAGCTCTGGCGTCCGCTGCGAGACAGAGCGAAGTGGCAGCATTCTCAAGGAGAGAAGGCCACATCAGATTTGCAAGAGACTGGTCATCGGTGTCCCTTATTTTCCCAGCGGACTTCAGAGCAAAGAACTTGAGGCCGGACAAGGAGCCCACGCCAGTAGTGATACACGCAATAGGACACGGAAAACCGAGGGGGAGTGAAGAGAAGCTGCAATGCCCCATAAGAGCTCTGAAGTATTACCTCGAAAGGACTGCAAAGATAGTATCAGATCAGTTAGTTAAGGAAAAAATCCCACTTTTCCTAGACATGGACAAGACAACAGGGGAAGTGGTGAATAAATCTGTCATGCCGTTCAAACTAGGCAGATGGATCTGTCAGGTTATTCAAAGAGCATATGAGACTAGCCCAGAACATGCAGATGTACCGACAGAAGTCAGAGCACACGAGCTCAGGGCACTGTCGGCATCATGGGCATACGGGAAGGGCACGCCACTAGACGAAGTTATAGCTGCCTGCAAGTGGAAGAACAAGAATACGTTCATCCGCCACTATCTAAGAGATATAAGTGGGGAATCTGGAGCGGACGTGGTGGCTCGGAATGTCGTCACTGGATCTAAGAAGGGACAGTAGACGACAAGTGCAAGATGGCCGAAGTGACGCAAGGGAAAGGTGAACTGGGTCTAAGATGAACCAGTGCACCGACAGCGGCAGAGTAGGACACCTAAGAATGAGGAAAAGAAGAGATTCAGGTGAGAAGTCCTAAAAATTAAGTTGGTAGTAAAAAAAAAAAAAAAAAAAACACCTGCTTCCAGACCCCCCCCCCCAAAACAACAAAGCCAGCAGGATAACGGAAGGTAAGTAATTTGCAGATAGTAAGAAACGAGAATTTTAACAGGTTAAAATTGGTTTTTACTATCGTAAAATTACTTACCTTCAGTACAACCCGCCCGCCTCCCCGCTAAGGAACAAGAAAGGTTCAAAGCGAATGGGGTTTTCCCCACGGGAGGCAGGCGGCTGCAGCAGGTATGCCTGCGCAGCGCGCCTGGCGGAGAAAACGGGCAACTGGTGTTGAATTCAAAATTTAAGGGAAATTTTAGTTTGAGCATGGGAAAAGCCAAATTTAGCGAATTTAGCATGAGTACTGAAGGTAAGTAATTTTACGATAGTAAAAACCAATTTTAACCTGTTAAAATTCTCGTTTTTTTTTTCTCGGTGCTGCGGTGTCGTGAAAACCCCAACTTTAACCATCTGTAACTCCAAGAATAATGGACCGATTCGGCTGAATCTTTCAACTCTTAATAGCCACGAACTTTATCTGAATTCCCCGGAAACAGAACATTAAAATTCATCTTGGTTCGACCACACCTATTTGAAAACTTCACAAAACCGAGCGGTAACGCAAACGCCAGCCGCCATTATTCAACACTTGTAAAAATTGTAATTATTTTCTTCTATTTTTCATTCGGCATAAAGCCCAACACCTTAGCTTAGTGTTTGATGGAGGGGCTTTCTCCACGAGGGTACTTAACCTCATTTTGATGTACAGACATACTTTGTTTGATATTTCTTAAGTTTATTTACGGTGACGATCTTGAATACTTTTGAGAAATTTCCAACTGCCAAAACCAATTATCTGCAAATAATACTTAAACTATTTAAATGCGTTATAGCATCTTGCTGGTACTTTTAAACTTTGCTTTTATAATTATTTAACATAATCTTTTGCCTTCACCACTACCGGAGCTTAGGGTAACTTAATTTACGAATTTTACCGGACACATTTTTTTTTATATAAACTTAGTTGTTCCTTGCAAATCGACTTGGCTACCAATTCCCAATGCAAAACCTGGCTTCCTACTGTTAAAAACCAAATTTATTGAGATCTTTTCCTTCAATAGTCGCGATGCATAATATTGTGGTTTAATATGAAAACAATCAATAATAATTAAAGGCCTTTTCACGTTCCAAACAAGTGAGTATAACTCAATTGGCCTATCTCTACTCCCAAAGTCATACAGTTGTTCCTTCAAACGGGGCCAAGCAAAAACCATTTGCTCTGCCGACTTTTCTATTGTTCTCCAAGCCTTCCACCAATCAGACCCCCGTAGCTCTCCTACCCGTACGCGCTTTTGGTCGCGAGAATCCGGCCTCTAGCATAAAAAGCCTCGGCTCCCATCACTCCTGAGCACACGCTCAGCAGATTTCAAAGCCAGAGGTAGCTACGCCAGTCAGTAAAGGAGATGTCCCGTCCGAATGTTGCCATGCCGGGCAAAGGTAGTGGTTCGTATTGACTAGTATTAATTTAAAAAATTTAACTTTTGGAAACCCCATTCAAAATTATAGTTCTAAACTTAAAACTAACCTATACTTTGAGATTTATGGACGCCATTATCGGCATTCTTGGTCCCCCACCCCCATAACATCGGGGTTCACGGTCCCTTTCTAAAAACCAGCTTTTTTTCCCGTATTTTTAGTATGAATTTACTCATAACACAAAAATAATCACTTAAACCAATTAGGTTTGCAGAAGCAGTGACTTCGATGGCTAGTTGCCCAAACTTCATGTAAGTGTTTTTGTTGATTGGCAGAGTTTTTGTAACTTAAATGTAACAAAATCTAATGTAAACGTGGTCTTGTATTAGACATTCGTGGTGAGGACACCTCAACACCGCCGAGCCAAAAACATGAGGGCAGAGCTCTTCATTTCAAGAAGAACATCGTCTTTATGGCGACCTCACTTTAAAATCGCCAAGATTGTACATTTTTGTATTTTATTCTTACAGGCATAAAGCCAACAACACTAGCTTAGTTGTGTTTTAGGAGGGGCTTCCACTTCGATGGTACTTAACCTCACGTACATGTAAAACACACAATATTTTTTATTCTTAAAACAGGTGACGACTTACTTTAATTATGAAAAATGTCCAACGTTAAAATCACTTGTCTGCTTCTGCAAACAACTAAAATCTAACCTAAATGTGTTATAGCATATTTAAAACTAAGCTGGTATATTTAAGCTTTTGATTTTTGCACTAAAAGCACTTTGGCAAACTTAACTTCTTGCCATGAACCCTACCGGAGCTCAAACTTTTATGTTTGTTTATTTTAACGGACCCAGTGTTTATTTTCATGTTCATGTTCATGTTTAGCATCTCCATCCAAAACTCCGACCGTAGCAAACCTCTAAAAACGAAATCAAACGAGCGTTCCTTCGATAAAATCATGCCTTATTAAGGCCACTTAAAAAAAGAAATTTGTTTCTCGAGACTTTTACGAAAAAAATTGGGGCGGGCGGGCGGTTTTTTTTTTTTATTATTTATTTATTTTTTAACCATAATGTAGAGGTTGTAATTTTAACTTTAATTTAATTTTAATTTGATAATTGCAGACCTGACCTCCTTCCGTTTATGACCACAAAACCAAGGTTCTAATACAAGTTGGTCCAAAATTGTTGTGTGCTGCAACAAAATATCAGAATCCAGAACTTTTCGTGAATGTTTTCCTAAATCTGGCTTGTTATACCCTATAAATTTTTTCATTTCACATGACAGATAACACCCTCGTTGATTTAACGTACTAAGGTGAGGATCTACATACCACATCGCATTGACCAACTCCTTGAGAAAGTTTGTTCCAGCTGTGTGAACCGAAGTATTATTAAAACCTAGCTTAAAAGCTTCAAGCCAGTCGATAACAGCATTGTGTAGTTGGAATTTACTGTTGGTGGGATGAGTGTGCTAGTCTGGTAAATGCAGTCTTTGGTTACTAGCTTAATAGTACGTCGAAAAAAAATTTTTGAGGAACAGTTTTAGTTTCTGGTGCTTTCACTTCTGGCTTAGTTATGAAATATTCAAATGTGTAATGTACCGTCCAAAGTCACCAACAATGTCCAATACACGTGCGTGACGGAAAATACGATCACCGCCGTCTTTCGTCTTGGAACTAGGCACGTGTGCAGTAACATTTCATTCGTCAACATTAATTCCTTCCGGAAGCACAAAGTTATCAGTTCGATCCAATGTTTTGTTTATGATACTCTGGTAAAGCTGCAATACGGTGCAATTTATTCAATAGCCACCTAAAATTCCCCATGGGCGAATTTCGATCGATTTATACACGAGCCGAAAGTTTATACACGAGCCGTGGCTGAACGTAAACAAACTTAAAAGCGATACGCCTAACGCACTTGCATTCATAAAGTAATCTAAATGATCCAAGACGGTTCTAATAAATAAAAACTGGAAACCAAACCGAGCAATACCAAAAGCTTTAGCTTAGAGTGTCTACGATTGGCTTTAACCCAGTCGCGTGCCATGCCAAGAGCCAATAAGCGTACGCGATGCATTGCATGAGTCGTCCAAGCAGCGCCGCTGTCTTTCAAAGAACAACAGAGGTAGAAAGAAGCGCCTAGCATTCTGTGGCAAATTGAACGGGAACAGGTGACGTCAAAAATTTTCCATCCCACTTTACTCTTAATGCAAGGAAGTTGTGACGTTAGCGAATTATAGCGCCTTAACAGGAAGTACGGTTTTGTTCTCGGATACTAGGCTATTGGCACTTGTTAACTATCTGCATTCTTTGCTGCCGTTGATCGCTTGTTGTCCCGTTGTACACGTTTTTGCAGTGATACACACCGTTCATTTTCACAAATCGACATAGGAAATCGATGAATTACGAACACTCGCAAAAAAAAAAAAAAAATCCGGACAATTCAAAATTTGTTAGAACAGATCGTAAGTTGACATTTCTGGTTGCCGTAAACCAAAATAAAAAGGTCGGTACAGGGGGTTTGGAGTCCGTGTGGCGGGGCTTGAGAAACAACTTCTTTTTTTTTAATGGCCTAATAGCAGTTTGTTTCCCAAAGTCAAATAATAAATCCGAGCTAACACTTCGTCCCCCCCCCCCTTCAATAGTTGCGATACGTAATATCGTAGTTTTATTTTTATAGGCCTAAATTCGCGTTGTTATGCATTAAAACTCACTTGCACTGCCAAGCCAGGCCTCTAACGCTCTTAAGTCGGCAATTCCCTTTGTCAATGCAGCCTCACCAATTCCCTTTCAACCAAAACACTGCATTCAATTTCCCCTCCACTCAGAGCGCTCAGCTACCCTGCCCGTCCGCGCCGTCATGCCCACTTCCGGTAGTGACAGCCCGGCCGGTTTTGGTCAGTCTCTCCTCCTCCAAGAGTCCTCCTCTACCCTACTCCACCCCTCCGCCGCTCTCCTATAGGTCCGCGTCTTCCCTCCACGTGCCGGCCAGGCAGAAGGCATATAAACCCAGACCCAGGAGAATTTCGTTAGCACAGCTCAGGAATCTCAAAGCTAGAGGTCGCTACGCCGGTCGGGAGTGGAGATGCCGCGCCGGGCAAAGGTGGTTGGTTCGTATGAAACTTAGCTTAACTTAAAAATTTATTTTTTGGACTTGTACGTCAAAATTTATAGTTTAACTTAACCTAAACCTCGTAGCTTTGAATGTAACTTATGGTGCGTTAAGCCAAACGGCATGTTCGGACGTTAACGACCATAACATAAGGGTTCACGGCCCCTTCCTAAAAACCAGCTTTCATTTCACTGTTTTCATTATTCTAACATGATGTAAACAAAGACCGTCGGGTCAATTATATTTGCAGAAGCATAGTACTTCATGGAGCGTACATCCCTTTTCTAATGTGAATTCCGATGGGGACGGTTTGATCTTTTGGGTGTTCCCTTTTGAAACAAAACTGTATAACCAGGTCTACTATTATAAGTCAGCCGAGGCTGTTTGTAATTTAGAGGGCTCTTTTGCGAAATCCCCGTTGCCTAAAATCACTGTTTCTATTTGAAATTGTTTATTGAACTAAGCCAAGTTCACGTGTACGAATTTAATGTAAATTCCCGTAATATTTATAAACTAAACTAAGTTGTAAATTGGTAAATGTAAAGTGCGAATATTTTAACATGTTTGTCTAAAATAAAAACCAGGAGTTTTAAACGCCCGTTGGTTTAATACTTCGTTGATTGCTGGAAGTTAGTATTTAAGACAATTCTCTTCAAATATAACTTAGCTAGCCTTTTCCCACCTTGGTGGCAGCGTTACCCGCTATTTAGTCACTAGTTAGGTCGTAGATTAGGACTTCAATGCTCCATTCCTTACACTGGGACAGTAGCAGTTGTGCTGTTTAACCAAAAAAGTACTTGAAGGCAACGCTGAGTGATAGATAGTAAGATCCAGTTACACCATGCGACCGGCGATGTTACAAGCACCTACTCCGTCGTAGTATCCGCCGTTACACTAAAAAGGCAGATTTGATTCTAAGTGGCATTAGAGAACATAGTCTGGTAGTATTTTATGTAATTCCCGAGGTTTACACTTAATAACAGGTTCTTGCGAGTTCCTGGTTGAACATTTTCTGTTCGAAATTGTTGTTCTTTGCACTTAACATGTAAAGGTTGAATTGAATTTAAATGTGAATTCTGATTGAATTTTTAATTTTTTTCGTTTGGCTTTAATTTCTTGTTGATACTAGTTTGAAAATGTAAATACTGGTTTTTTATATTTAACTGCCTATTTTCTAATAAACCAAAAGTTTATGAAACGTCATTTGTGTACTAGTAAGATTAATTGCTAGAGTTAATTTAACTAAGAAAACCACTTATTTAAACTCAGGACTGCAATTAACCACCCACCTGGTGGCAGCGAATACCCCCCCTAGTTGACTAGTTAGCC
This sequence comes from Lithobius niger, assembly GCA_023313725.1. NCBI lineage: Eukaryota > Metazoa > Arthropoda > Chilopoda > Lithobiomorpha > Lithobiidae > Lithobius > Lithobius niger. The sequence goes on from JAHWFP010078525.1 coordinate 139,173, forward strand.
TACAAGTTAGGACCAATGACTCTCTGTTACCCATACTGGGCCAGTAGTACATGTGTGCTGTTTCCTGGAAAGTAAAACCGGCACCGCAACTAGTAATTTAAAGGTAAAAACCATCTTGATGTCGGCGAGACTACAAGCACCTCGACATTCGTAGCTTCGGCCGCTACACGCCCAGTGATTCCTTGTAGCCTTGTGCTGCTTTCGTCAACGACCCAGCATGTCAAAGACAAGACGAATTCCATTGTTTCAACCACCTACTCTTCTCCTTCGTGGCTTGAACCCTCGTGCTGAGTCGGCAACCTCACCTTTCATATTACCGCTGGAAAATATCATTACCGCTGGGAAGTTTTCATAACCTATTAATTTAGCATTCATTGATCGTCAATGGATGGCTCCCTGGAGGTTTCTTATTTGCATGTAGCCTCCTGCTCGGTAACCCCACTGTGCATGCGTGTCGCAGTCCTCCTCTACAAAAACGAGAGCGCAGAGGCTTTCAGCGTTCTTTTTCCTCCAGCGAACGTCTCCACGTTGCTTCGTCTCCCAATCTTTTGTTTCGAATTCGTATTTCTACCCCTGTCACCGAGCCGACCGACCGACCGACCCCGTCTGCTGCTCTCGTCTCTAAGGCTCCTCACCCATGTCGTTGCCGATAACCATCTTCTTTCGGATGGGCCGCCAAAGACCCTGCCGTGCTACTGGCAGCCGTTGATAACGAGTCCCCGCTTCAAGCCGGCCTACAAACTCCTGAAGCCTCCGACCTATAGATTCTCGAAGACGTTTTCAAGGATGCCAAACGTTTTTATCTTGAAGCAAAACGTAATCTTCAGCAAACTACGGAGACTGCAACCAACTTGTCGCCGAACCCTCCCCTCGACCTTTCATCCCACTCGTCAGGCCACCATCACACCGATGATGCTAGACACCTTTGGTTGGCGCCCACCTTGCCGGCTCACTTTCGTGGTCGCCGGCTGACGCTTCCAGAATTTGCCGACGTGCCGCCACTCCATGCTACTTGATGTCTGCGTACCGTCGACAGACTTTACTGGCCCTAGCGCTTCGGCTGCCGCTGTCAACCACTCCCGATCCTGCTGGTTTGTTTTCGTTCTGGTTGATTCTTACTACGAAGGAGACCGCACGCTCAATGGAAGACGTCGTGGCTCCTTCCCCGTTGATTCCGGGGCTCGGTTGACTTTGGACTGTTCCTACTGACGTTGGGCTTCACCAGCATTGGTGCCTCGGCAGCTGTTGTTGGCTAACCCCAATCCTTCTGGTTTGTTTTCGTTTCGGTTAATTCCGACAGACGTCGGATTCCACCAACCTTACCACCTCGGCAACAACATTTGGAGAACACCCCCCCCCCATCCACCGGTTTGCTTTCGTTTCGGTTGATTCCGACAATGATGGAGACCGCAGTGCTCGACGAAGTCAACGTGGTCCCTTCCCCGTTGTAGCGGTGGACGCTACGACGGCTGAGGTGCTTGTAGCGCCCCCGACATCATTGGTTGACGAGTACTTCTTAGCTTCAAGTTAGCGTGGTTATTTCGACTTTTTACGATAATAAGCAAAGCATGGGCTACAGCCCCGGTGTAGGGGATGGAGCGTCGGGTCCTAACTAGGCCTAACCTGAATGCTACCGGTAATTACACTGCCACCAACGGTGGAATAATTTAACTGTTTAAACGAAGTATAAAAGCTAAAAGGGCTACATAATAGTTTACATTAAAAACACTTAATCGGCTAGGGAACGAACCTGAGGTTTAAAAACTCTTGGTTTTTATTTTAAAACATCAGAAGAATGAAAAATAACACTTTTACATTTAGTTCACTAGTTCGGCTTTTGACAAGTTTGGCTAAAACAATTTGACAGAATTTACATTTTGAAATTCAGTTCACACACAAGAACAACGAAGTTGAGTCTTAAACACTTAATTTAGATTAGTGTTTAGATTAGTGCATTTTTATCTTGGGTTCCAATCCTGGAATACCCAGCAAGCTGAACCGCGTCCGCTAAGTTACAACTATATTTGGCAACTGTAGTTTTCAAGTCGTCCCACAGTTATTTTTCCACGAGGATCAAACCGTCCCTTTGTTTACATTATAGAAATGAACAAAGAATGAAACTGGCTTTTTAGGAAGAGTCGTCTACTCTAACATTATAAGTATAAGTATAAATATGAATCCAAACACGGCGAAAATCCATAAGGACAAAAAAAAACCATGGAAGCCACAAATTATCCCGTGGTTTTGCATAGGGACAGGCGACGTTTAAAAACACCGAGGGAGGGCGCACATCTGACGTCATCAGGGAGAGCATTCCACGCCTTGACCACCCTGACACCAAAGCAAAACCTTCGAACATTCACCCGACATCGGCGAAGAAACAAAGTACGAGGTTCAGCAAACCTATCCACCCGAAGAGTCAATAGCTTCCTCCAATCGATGTCAACGAGCCCACTCAGGAGCTTGAAGACACAAATCAGATCGAGATTTTGCCTTCGTTCAGCAAGGGTTTCCAACCCAAGCGAGCCCAGCCGATCCTCGTATTCCAAATGCCGTACACTCCAAAACATCCTCGTGAATCTCCTTTGCACCGCCTCAACGGTCCTAATGTCACCCAACAGATACGGGGACCAGATAGGAGAACAATACTCCAACAGAGGTCTGACTAAGGCTTTATAAACTGGCACCAACACCTTCGGCGACCGCGTAAAGACCAGCAATGCCGATTTGGCGTACCAACCATAAAAACTCTGAGCTAGGAGATCATCCCTCCCCCCCATCAAATTACAATTTGGGGGGGGGGGGAAGTCCTAAAGATAAACTTCTAAAGTTAAACTGGTGACTTACAACCACTACCATTTTGCTCGGCATGGCAACCACGGACGTGACATCTCCACTCCCGACCGGCGTGACCCTTCTAGCTTGAGAGATCTGTGAGCTGTGCTGTTGAGGGAGGGGTGAGGGGGCTTTTTATGCTGGAGCAGCGGATTTTCGTTGCAAAAGCGCGGACGGGTAGGAGAGCTACGGGGTCTGATTGGTGGAGGGCCAGGAGAACAATGGGAAAGTCGGTAGAGCAAAGGGTTTTGGTGCAGAGCCGTTTGAAGGAGTAGGGAATGACTAAAGAGTTTTCAACTCTTCAACTTCGGGAAAGGCTTTTACATTGGGAAATTGATTGTTGATTGGATATTTACAAATGCACATCGTGAATAGGCTCTGGTTAAAGCTTAGTACTTTGGTTTGGGTAATGAAATAATCATTACTATTAAATTAAACAAGCTTTAACGAAGACTGCAGTGTTATACACCAGAACTAGGCTGGGGGGGATTGATTCGGCTTTTTAAGCACAGTTTGACTTCGGATTGCTTTGGGAACAGATCTTTATAATGTGTCTTTAGTTTTTAATAGTAGGATAAGCTAGAAGTAACATTCGGATGGTCACAGTTGGGTTTTTGTAGAGATTTACGACAAAAATACATACACAAAAATTCGTGTCCGGTGATTGCTGATGTCGAATTAGTTCGGACTAATGGTAGCGTTCTGGGGGCAAAAGATTATTAATAAAGTATAAAAAGGATAAATAGACTAGCTTAGTGAATGCTATAACGCATTTAAGTTAATTTGTATTTATAATTTCAAAGTTAAAAGACAGGTAATGATCGTTGTGGAAATTTTTCATAAAAGTTGCAGCTGTTCAACATAATAAGAAATATCACACTTGAAAAGTTGTCTGTATCCGCATGTATGTGAGGTTAAGTACCATAAATGGAAGCCCCTCCTAAATTACAACTAAGCTAGTGTCTTTGGGCTTTTTGCCCGAAAATAAAAGTAATAAAATTGAAAATACAAGATACAAGTTTCAAATAATGGCGGCCATGATGAAGGAGCACTGCGGTAATTTTGGAGTTGTTTTCAAATGGCGATTGTGAGACTTCAGCATGGAATTTTGAAGATTGGGCTTCTTGAAGACTTAGATAATTTGTCTGGCTATTAAATGGTTGCAAGATGGGCCGTTTTTGTCCATTATTAAATATTCGGCGAAGGGTTTAAGACCAAGGTCTTTTTGGCGTTTGTAGCGCTCAAAAAAAAAAATATTCCACGAGTTTTTTGATCTTTGGAGGTCATGTATCCTCTCCAATCGTTTTTTCGGCAAGCCGACATTACACCGTCGCTTCCCAAGGAGGACCCACCTTTCCGAAAACTAGGCTTTGGGATTGTCCCTGCTAAGGTAGGACTTCACCGGCCTTGCCTCCTCAGCAGCCACTGTTGGCTAACCCCATTCCGCCCGTCTTGTTTTTGTTTTCGGTTGATTCCGACAACAATGGAGACTGCTACACTTGATGACCTACTTTTCCGGAAACTGGGTCTCGGTATCGTTTCACCCTTCCCTGGTCTCACTGATCGGCTCATCCCCAAATGAAAGTTAAATTTTGACGCCGAAGCCATCGTGGCTCTCTCCCCGTTGTTTCCCGTGGTTTATCCACCCATCCATGGGCTTATCGATTGGTTTCTTCCCAAACGAAAGCCTCCTTGGCGTTTCCACAGCTGACCAACATGCATGGTACTGCTGCTGCACCCGCCTGCTGCCCCTTCCTCGCCGATCCGGGCTGATCGGTTGGACGTCAGGCGACTGGAACCCAAGTGCGAACACCGGCTCACCGACCGTAGTGCACGCCACCATATCTTCGGCCCTCTTCCAAATAGATACCATCGACACAAGCCACCACCCACCATCAGGTCACCCATTTCGTTGGTCCCAGGACACATCTGACGACCATCTGACGCACGCACACAGCGATAACCCACGTTTTGTTAGGAGGTTATTCTACTGTTAAACAGGAATTTATTCACACCTACGCTAACTGTCCTACACGCGTTTGTGGAATCTCGCAATGATGAAACCAACCCGTGTAGAACGCCAGAGGCCGTAATCATTTACTGATCAGGGGGATCGATTGCACGAATCCAGTCTCCAGAATTAGCCCTCCTTACTTTTGGTACGTGCGGTGTCATGCAGCATACAAGGAAGTGTTAAATTGGCGACAATGTATTCTTTATTCTTCTCTCAACCGGGGTTTGCAGAAAGTTCGTCGTGTTAAACATTTCTAGGCCTAGTTTCAATATGACGTCGTTCAAAACTAAGCACAGACGTTTTCGCCTCTTGTCTGACAAGACAAGTTATCAGTTCTACGCTAGCCTACCATGACACGGTAAATTACATTGCTAGAACTTATCTGTTACTGGGAGGGTATATCATTTCCCAACCAGCACCGCCGAGGAATGCACAGCATGTTTCCTAACCTCGACCTAAAACAGGGCCCACTTCTCGACCCGACGATCGACAGCGTAAGAACAACAAGAAGTCAAGACATTTTTCTCCCACGACAACGGGCAAGCAACACTACAACAATAGCCTCCCGCAATAACAATCAGTCAGTGACAACGCTTTAACAACAGTTAGTTATCAATCGGCAAACAAGGGCGAGTGAAACACTTATCTGTGAGGCTATGCATAAACGGCGTCACAGCTCCCCCTTTGTTTCATGACGCTCTTGCTTAATACAGCACAGTTAGAAGTACAACAGTATACCCCGTCATACAAATTGACGATTGACTCCCCCTCAGCGATACAATCGCACTAAGTGAGATACATCATAAACCTCCATTACCCCTCACTAACAGAGCAGAGTGTGGTATCGAAGATATCGAGGAAAAAACTGAGAAAGTCAACTCCACGTACCTCTAAGAACACTTTCACAAAGGACAAAAAAAACCAGACATTTGCCTTAACACCCGCATTAAGAATACATACACTTGTCGCCGTTGTTAGTATGTAAAACTCCTTACATCTACGGGGCTTAGTGTTATCTCATAATACATTTGTGAGGAGAGAGAGTAAGAGAAAGTTAGTTATCAAATATAACATTGGGTTAAATTGTAACATGAAAAACAGAAGCTCATTGATCCTCACTGGCAGTTTCTTCATCAGCTCCTGAATCTAATACCCATTGCCTGGTGAGAGATCCATATTCTGGGCTCATACCTGCACACCTTCTCGAAAAACGTAGTGAACGCTCAGCCATGCTTTCCACATGTGCGGCCTATGAGCGAACTAACTTTTGTACTACATCTACATCTTGCTCAGGATCTGGAGTAACCAACCTATCCTCAGGAGAATCCGCCCCAGTACTATTAATTCCTCAAATAAATTTTTTTGTCCTCATAAAAATCCACGTTCGTGGCCAATACAAACTTCTGAGCAGCAGGATGATACAGTTTATATGCCCGATCTCGGTAACTGTACCCCATATTAATGTGTGGAATTGCTGTTACATCGTATACCCCACGCTTGCCTTTGTCAAGATGTACATAAGCGAAACAGCCGAACCTTTTGTGCTTAAAAATTCGTGGAACTTTTCCACTCCTCATTTGTAACGGCGTCGCCCCCTCCTTATGTATAATTGTCCCCCAACCGTGCTTAATCTTACAACCTTTTATTTTCGTTGCCCAGGTTTGATAATTTTCCTCAGTCAGAATATCTACCCCCTTATATCACTAAAAATGTTGTTAATAGAACTATTGTGAAATTCAAATTCAACTGTCAAATGGCTTATTTCCTCCATGATCGCTTAATTTCACAAAGAAGACAC
>JAHWFP010078525.1:146219-179278 GCA_023313725.1 Lithobius niger
GTGTCTTCTTTGTGAAATTAAGCGATCATGGAGGAAATAACCCCTTATATCGTTGTGGTGGAAGAGCTGCTTGCTGCACTGCAGCTTCCATTGGTATACCGTAATTATAATATGGCATCCTTAACAAAACCAATAATCCTTAAAGTGTAACTATAGGACTTCACCCAAAAAATGCACAATTCGTAACATATCTAACGGAAAAAATGCACAATTCGTAACATATCTTACGGAAAAAATGCACCAGGTTATCGTGTCAGAACAGTCTGAACTAATTGCAATAAACTAAGTGCTAAATTCTGTAAAGAAAATAGAATTAGCCACACATAGCATCCACAATAGGCTATTTGCTACTTCTACCTCAGGATCACAATAATAATACTGTGCAAGTTAAAAAAAAACTCTGATAGGGAACGTTAGCCCAGAGTCAACTGTCAAGCAAAGAAACAGTACTTGGCAATTCTTTCAGCAAGCACAAAAAAAAATTAAAGCCGGTTCGTTCACAGTACTTGAGTTGCTTGCGTAATTTGCTGTACCATGCGGCAATAAATAGAAAGAGCAATGTACTTAACAGTATCTGACGATGCGGACAAACCCGGGTATCTTTCTGGAAAGACTTGCACAAAAAATGCCCACACAGAGAAGTTACCCAAAAACGGGAATAATTTCACCTGAATAGACCATCGTTAAACCTAGCCTAGTGTATGGGAAACGTATTTTATGGATGCTACCCTGAGAATCCAGGCACTGGCGGCGCAAGCACAACTTGCTTCTCTACTGCTCGGTCCACTGGAGGTAACGTCTCTTAAGATTTCTAAAACGGCAGGCGAACGGGTGATGCGGCCCCCTCTTGACTCAAGCCCTTTGGAACTCTCTCAAACTTGCCGACTCGTGACGTCATCTATGACTGGCCCTCGGGAGAATAGCGTTGTAGTAGAATTGTTCGTTGTCTTCTCTTCACGCCCTCTCACGTTAATGAGCGCGCCAGGGCGTAGCGCGTAATCGGTTGTCTCTAACCTAACATTCGTACTTGCGAAAACGATCTTTTTGACATCTATTTTCCAGCCGGAAGAATACTACTGAGTTTCTGGAAAACGGAGCACGACACAATCCAAGATGTACTACAAAACTGTTAGCCACGTTGGTCTATCACAATGCTACCAAACTGTTAGGAGGTTATTGTACTGTTAACCCTTTCGAGCCTTACGCCATTTTTCATTTCCCTGCTGAAAAAGCCTAAGGCCGCAACATGGCTGCCATGAACAAGTTGCATGCCTCACCAAAATAAATTGTAAGAAAAAAACTATACTGTCTAAATGTATAAAAATTCGCAGATATAATAATTATACTGTAAATTATTGGCCAGAAATATAATTGGGACCATCGTCCTATGTTTTCATTATTTAAAAAAATCCTGAAGTTAGACTACGTAAACAGCGGTAACGAAAGTTTCAACTTGCAGTACTCGGAATGATAACATCCACTCGATATTCTTCCGTCACAACGCCTGTTATTACTTCCGAAATCAATATTTTATATTTTATTACCGTAAAAATAGTTTAAAGTTGCTTTATTCTTTCAAAAGTCGCAATCGTTGAAAGCCCACTACCAACTCGCGTAGGACATCCATTGCGACCGGCTGCCCGCAATGCGACGCACTCCTGCTAGCGCCAAGGGATGCGACCTTCACTCGCTTCGCGTGACGTCACTTGTGAACGGCCGAAAAGTCACGTGCCGCGAGCGAACCAATCAGCACTCGCGATAGCTCGCGATGCTGAAGCGTTTGATCAAAGTCTGTTAAAACGGCACATTTGATTCGAGGAATACAGGCAGTGACGTGGGGGTTGATGGCGTCATTTTTCGCGGGCTAGAAAATTGGGAATCCCCTCTCTCGAACGCGACCAAGATGGCGGCTGTACGTTGCGTCGTTCCGGAGATACAATGGTGTGAACCAAGCGCTATTTTCACCAAACAAACGCAATTTTCACGTAGATTTTGGCCACGATGCATACAATAACACCCATTAAGGTAATAAAAAGATGATATTAAATCATATTAATCGGAATTAACCGAAAATATACGTTCCAAAATACTCAAGTCAATCGGTATTACACCTCCGATGTACGCAATTGCATTATTTTTTTTTAACAGTGCGGTGAAGTGGGCGAAAGATATAGCGTCGTGTAGACTTTTACGCAGCGGAATTGCAACGACGATATATCGTCGCTTAGGCTCGAAAGGGTTAAACAGGAATTTATTCACACCTACGCTAACTGTCCTACAAGCGTTTGTGGAATCTCACAATGATGAAACCAACCCGTGTAGAATGCCAGAGGCCGTAATCATTTACTGAACAGGGGGATCGATTGTGCGGATCCAGTCTCCCAGGAATTAGCCCCGCTTACTTTTGGTACGTGCGGTGTCATGCAGCATACAAGGAAATGTTAAATTGGCGACAATGTATTCTTTATTCTTCTCTCGACTGGGGTTTACAGAAAGATCGTCTTGTTAAACATTTCTAGGCCTAGTTTCTATACGGCGTCGGCCGAAACTAAGAACAGACGTGTTCGCCTCTTGTCTGACAAGACAAGTTATCAGTTCTACGCTAGCCTACCATGACACGGTACATTACATTGCTAGAACTTATCTGTTACTGGGAGGGTAGATCATTTCCCAACCAGCACCGTCGAGGCATGCACAGCATGTTTCCTAACCTCAACCTAAAACAGGGCCCACTTCTCGACCCGACGATCGACAGCGTAAGAAGAACGACCAAGTCAAGACATTTTTCTCCCACGACAACGGGCAAGAAACATTACAACAGCCTCCCGCAATAGCCTCCCGCAATAACAATCGGTCAACAGTGACAACGCTTTAACAATAGTTAGTTATCAACCGGCAAACAAGGGCGAGTGAAACACTTATTTGTGAGGCTATGCATAAACGGCGTCACGGATCGGATCATCCCCAAACAAAAGCTGAATTTTGACGCCGAAGACATCGTGGCTCGCTCCCCGTTGTTTCCCGTGGTTGATCCACCTATCCATGGGATCTTCGATTGGCTCCTTCCCAAACGAAAGCCTCCTTGACGCTTCCACAGCTGACCAACCTGCACGGCACCGCTGCTACACCCGCCTGCTGTCCCTTCCTCGGCCGATCCGTGCTGATCGGTTCGACGTCAGGCGCCTGGAACCCAAGTGCGAACACTGGCTCACCGACCGTAGTACACGCCGCCATATCTACGGCCCTCTTCTGAATGGATACCATCGACACAAGCCACCACCCACCATCAGATCACCCATTTCGTTGGTCCCAGGACACATCTGACGACCATCTGACGCACGCAGCTATAACCCACGGTTTGAGTGAAGTTTCTAGACGGGAAGGACTTCCCAACACTTGCTACTGTCTCGGCCAAGGCTAACCCCACGTCTCCAGTGAAATCAAAACATCAATTGCAGTCCACACTGACACTCATCTCATTTGTGGCTAAAATCCATGCTTTGTGTGAAGTTTCTAGACGGGTGACGTTCTCAACCCTTTCTGCTTGTCTCGACCATGACCAACCCCACGTCTCGAGTTAATACTGTTATTTACCCTCATCTATTTTATTCCCGCAGCGTCTTCCTCATCCAATGACCACAAACAAAGGCTGTAGGAAGTTCATGCAATACATTTACACCCAACTTGAATACCTTAGGCCTACGAAGTATAGCAATGGCGGCTATCTGTACAGTATTACGAAACATGTCTTACCTTTCTAAAAGATTAAGGGAGGTGGGCAAAATATGAAACAATAGAAAACAATAACGACTTTCTCAACTCAACAATGTACTTAATAAAACTATAATAATGTAACCTAACTCAACCCTGTCAATAACCAATGTCAATAATCAATAACCAACTCTCATTCTGTTCCAAAACCCAAGGAAAAACCTTACATAATTGATACGTGGGGGAGTGCATGAGCTTAAAGATCCGAGGGTGAATATACCCCCTGACAGTTTTCATACCAACGAACTCGCCACCAAACAGGCACTATGGTCACCAATAATGTAGATTCAGTTCAATAACGTAGCTTACTTCTCTCATATCTCTTTCCTTAACTTCCGACAACTGTTCAGCCAAAAAAATTGACAGATTAACGATGGATCGATTGCTGACGAATGAAGCTAGGTAAGTATGCTTATTTGACGTTTATATTTTTATTTTGGCTTTCGGTTATCCGATTGTTAAAAAAACAAATAATTGGTTTTCAAAATAACCGGAAATTGCAATCGCTACTAATTTTTCTTGCTTGTCTCTTTTAATCCATTACAGGCCCACACAGAAACACAAAAGGCAGCGCTTAAATTTGAACGTGCAAATAGTGCACATGCTGCTGCCAAAGAAATGGTTTTCTTAGCTGAGGAAGGACTGCAGAAAGAAGGCCGAACTTTTGACCCTGCCTGGCAAGAAATGCTAAACCATGCCACTATGCGAGTAAGAAGTTGTGTATTTGGCATTTTGTATGTGATAAAAAGTTTTGATTGACAGTTAAAACATTTTTACATTGCTATTAGCTAATTTTTTTTTATGCACGAACCACATGTGTCATTCTCATTCTCATTCATAGAATCACTCCTCGCTGTGTTGTCTAGTGGGATGTCCCTCTCACCTTCCGGCACATTTTACTCCTTCATTTGCATACAATTTCCCCTTACTTGATGCAATTTTTAAAGCTAACCCCGCTTCCATGCGTTACTTCCGGTCTCCCTCCCCGCTTCCTTCCTCGCATCTAGTCTCCACTGTCTCTTTTGCCGGCAAGTCGTGAATGTTTTGGGTAGCGAAAACGGTAGATATACTAAAAGCTGCAGATTTGCGTGGACTGACCTTTGTAGTCATGCCTAAAGAAGACAAGGCAAAGTTGCGTGCTTTGCCGGCAGATTATCCAGCGGATGCCGGGGATGGCGGAATTATTGGCTTGGACGTAGCGAGGAAAATAACGCAAAGTGTTCAAGATGGCGGCGTTAGGCCTAAAGAGAGGGCAGGCGGACCAATGGCGCCGGCCATTCCGTGGGGCAACCTGGCGCACTCAATTTTGGGATTGCCAGCCGTAATAGATAAGGAGATCCAATAATAATGAGTAGTGAGTTTCGTCTGACGAGGAATGACGATCGGACATGCGTCCGAGGCGTGCCGAATTCCGTCCGAGGGACGAGGCAAGTTTGAGTTGTGTACCGAGCCGAGAATACCGTCAAGAAGACGAGGCTTTTGTATACTCTAAGAATGATAATACCGTCCATGGTAGGGGTGAAGCATTAACGAAAATTACAGAAATTATGATTCGTTTAAAAAAAAAACGAATGCTGCATGTAGGGTTTAACTCGGCTCGAGGCACTGACGGTGTTGGGTCAGATTTTGGTAGTGAATAGCGTTGTGAAATGGAGTCGGAGGAGAATTGGCAGAATGGTAGAAGTTATGTAGCAGGCGATCAGTAGTTGAAAGCCGGACACGGATGTAACGTTGATGAAAATATGGCTATGGCGGGAACTGGGATTCCGGGAGTCAAAATAGGAAGTCTGCCATCGTTGCCCGAGACGGTTGCGCTAAAACGTCCAGTGTAGAATATGGAGCGTGTATTACGGATTGGTGGGTGAACCACAAGGATGTATGGCTAACGCAGGTGGAGCGAGATTCCATTTCGGATTGGTAAGTGGCTTGGTGCAGAAAGATTTTAAGTCTCGGAATAGTGCGGAATGCAGATCGAGCGCTTTGAATTTGTCGATGTGGCCATGGCAAAAATGCAAGCGAACTTTGTGTTGGTTTTGTTGCCTTTGCTCAGTTCACTACAGTTTTATACAATGAAGTCGGTGTACTTCTTTTCTACGTGGCAATCACAGCTGTCGCAAGTGGTTGTCGACGCTACGACTTTACAGATACAGGCCCTGTTGTCTGTTAATGAGGTACGGTGTAATCGATTATAGTTTGCCTTTTCGGAAGAACTCGGGCCAGAGCTGAATGCTCGACAACCTACACTATCGGAGTTGTTTGGGTTGCCGCTAAGCAGGTGCAACAGGATGTAGCGGCAATAAGAAAGGCTACGCTGGGTCAGAGAAGAGTGAGGCCTCAGTTTCGGTGGCCATTTCGGAGGGGTGCCCGCGGAGGATGGGCTCGGCGGCCAGCAGATTGGTATTAATGGTAGTAATGAAGAGGTGGTCCCAGCCGCTGCCAGGCCGTCGACGGGTGTTCTTTTTGGTTGTGGCATTGCCGTACCAGTGTTGGACAATTACATTTCCCAGGGAAGTTGTCAGCAGTTGAACAGTGGCCGATCGGCGGCGTCGGTATCACCAGAAGTCCCAGGGGAGACATTACCTGGACTGGCTAGGAAGATCGTGGAGGCGAATGTGGCGGACTAGTCACAAAAATTATATGAGGGTAAGTGGACTCAATGGGTACAGTGGTGTGCAGAGAGAGGGATTCCGCCTAGGATGGCCCCGGTTGATTCGTGTATTAATTTTTTAGCAGAGTTATTTTCCACAGGCTTAGCATGTAGTACTTTTCCGTTCTGTACAACCAATGTAGTACTTTGTCTAGGTATGTAGCAGCCTTGGGGCGTTTTCACCAGGGGTGGGATGGTAGGCTTTTGTTGGGTCATCCGTTGGTGACTTGGTTTTTAAAAGGGGTGTTCCATTTGCGGCCCCCCCCCCCCCCCCCAGTGCCTCGCCATGTGTGCATCTGGAATTTGGCGGTGGTTGCCAGGTTGTTAAGAGCCTAGTATCCGCCGAGATGTTTGTCATTAAGAACTCTAACCCTTAAGATCTGCATGCTCTTGGCTGCTAGTGCAGGGAACAGGGCGAGTGAGTTGACTAGCCTTAGTTTGCAGGGGTGTGATATTGAGAAGAATGGGGCGGTATTCGTCGTACAGCGCCATAAGACAGCCAGGGCAGCAGCGCCGTCCTGTTTCTGCGGTTGCATTGCAACGAGGACGGGGCGTTGAACGCCTTGTGTGTTTGCGGTCGTACATTAGACGGATAGAGCCTCTATGGGATGCGGTGGTGGCGTCCATGAGTCAAAGGTCGGAGCATCTGTTGCTATCGTACATCAAACCACACAGGCCGGTGTTATCTCAGACAGTGGCTCGGTGGCTCTGTTCCACGTTGCTGGAGGTAGGCGTAGACGTGGCACAGTTCAGCGCACACTTGGTGCAAGCGGCGGTTGCCTCAACGGCAGCTGGTTGTGGGGCCTCCCCGTCGCAGATTATGGCCATGGCAAACTGAGGGATTTACTGAGGGAGGTTAACAGCTGGAGGCCAGCTACAAAGATGGCAGCACAGAAAGAAATAGAGGAAGCAAAGTGAGAAGATTTTGAAGGAACAGGAATTTAGAACATATTTTAAAAATGTTGTAGGACTAAAGAAAAGAATAACGAAAAAGGAAGAAAAGTAAACACGGTGCGAGGGAAGCAAGACACTAAATCTAAGGACGAAGAGAAAATGGGGGCTATTAAGAATAAGAGGCAGTGTATAAGATTCCGTGCAGGGACTGCAATGCTGTTTATATAGGAGAAACCTAAAAAGGAGTGTAAACCAGGGTTGCCCAACATATGGCAAACTGGGGGATGAAGGATGATAATGGCATCACAGTCCACTGCAAATCTTTTAAAATGAGCACGAGCACTTCTCTCAAGGCGAATTCTACATGAGCTTCCCACCTCCGTTGTCTTGAATCACTTGCAATTCAACAACATGAAAAGAACTGAGTGCTTTTAATGAACATCCAAGGCCAAGCATTCCCTAAAATGGCACACTTAGTTGGAGGAGAGCTCGGCGAGGAGTTGAACCGTCAATGGAGTCTAACAAGAGCACTGCGCATGCAACCGAATGAATACGGGAGGCTGCGATTGCGGCCGCAAAAGTGGGAAAAGCAAACGACAATGTTGTAGATGCAGACGACATAGTAGAAGGCCAGAAAATCCTAGAAGCCTGATGAAAATATCTGTGGGATATCGAAAATTTGCTGGACTAAGTAGGTGTCCGTGATGTGAAGTTAAGCGAACTTTGTTGTATTATTTTTATAACCTCGTGGTAGGGTTGTTATTTTTATAACCTCGTGGTAGGGTTGGGATGGTTAAACGTTTAAACGGTTAACCGGAAGTCGAACGTTTAAACGTTTAGCATTTTACGTTTATTTATAACCGAAAAAGAAGAGGATACTAAATTTGTAAACATTTTGTTGCATGGTGTCAGTTTTATGTTTTTCTCACATCAGAACTTAGCTTCTCTTTTTATTAATTATTTTATTCTGACTGGGTATCCATAACTTTTGTTTAAATAATGTACATTAAACCTTGTTATCCAATTATCAGAACTGCTCTTAGCCAAGAACACCGAAAAACTTCGGCCAAAGAAAACTCTACTACACTTTCTGAACTGCGCGATCTTGGAATGCTGACAGCCACTGGGCATGCTTCTGCAGTATATTTTACCAACTCTGAAATCTTTTTTAGATGTTTTTATTACCTTTAAAGTCCTCAAATATTAATGAGCGTCGACACCGCTCGCCCAATCCGTTGCGGGCCGCCATCGTTGGCTCCTATCCGGCTGTACACAAAGGACGCGCACACACTAACTAGTAGCTACAATGGAAACGACCGCAACTTGCTTTGAATGACGTCATTTCATGACTGTCCCCTGCGTGTGCAACAAGCACCAACCAATCGGAGCTCGCAATACTAAAGGAGGCAAGGAGGAGGCACCAGCGGCTGTTGAAACAGATCAGTTTATTCTTTGAAATTAGTGTCAACATCGATGGCAGCCGGAAAGGGGGTTTCCCCGGGATTCCCAGAGTTCAAACGCGACAAGATGGCAGCCGCATGTTCTGTGATTAAGGTGTCAAGATCGCTTAAACCAAGTGCTATTTCCCTCATACAAAAATAATCACACGCCAGTTTTCGCAACACCACCAAAAAAAATACTAATTAGTCAAATACTTTGACTAATGCACATTGGTCAAAGTAACCCTCGGCTTATGTACTACTATCGTGGTAAGCCACTTAGTGTGGTTAACACTATTTAAGTCCTACCTAGGAATCATCATCTCGAATGATTTGAGTGTCTCGGATCAAGTTGATGCTGTTGTCGCCAAGGCGAACAGATTCATTGGCTTCATTAAAAGGCATGTGCGTTATTTGGATGCTGCCTCCGTCAAAGCCATCTATAAATTTTATGTTCGCCCTTTGACGGAACATTGTATTCAAGCTTGGCGGCCATGGCTGGTCAAAGATATTAGTCGTCTTGTTCAACGCAGGACTACCAAACTGGTGCCACAGTTTCGGAGACTTTCGTACTGTTAAGGCTACGAAGGCTTGGTCTCACGTCTGTTCCTGAAAGGTGGACTCGAGGAGACAATATCTTGACATACCAAATCCTCCGAGGAGGGGTCAGGTTGAATCCAATTGTATTCTTTACTCCTTCTGACTCGTGGGCATCCTCAGAAATTGACCAAGAGTCACGTCAGGTTGGAAGTGCGACGCAACGACTTTGCACACCGTGTTGTCAACCCGTGGAATGCACCTTCAGCCAATGTGGTCAGCGCGGGAACTGTGAACTTGTTTAAGGCTGCTGTGGACAGGTTCAACGCAGATAAACCCCACGTTTGAATTTCCCCTTTTATGCTGCTTCGAGCCTATGGCTCTGCGGTTGTTTTTCGTGTATTATTATTATTATTATTATTATTATTATTATTATTATTAATGTAAGTAAAAAGATGTTATGATTAGGCTTACTGCAAGATTTATTTCCAGCATCGACCGATTTTTACCAAATAGACGGAAAACACTTGCAGCCTACCTGGTGTTTACTACTGTAACTTGTTAGGCTAGTCTGTTACTGTAGCGATTCGTTGATATTATCGGCGAAGTTTAAAAGGTGTTTGCGTATTTTTTCCCCCGATAATGTTATTTGACTTTACCGAATATCAACAATGATCGTTCATAATGCTTTAATTTTTTTAAATTTAATTTACGGTACAATTTAAGTTTATCTTTGTAAAGGAAATGTAAATATAGATTATTGAGTTAAACAACATACAAGTTGCCTAGGTTTTTTTTTTTTTAATTTTATGGGAGGGGGATACATTTAAACGGTAAATTAGGTTCTTTTAGTAAACGTTTAGGCAAATAACCAGTTTTTTTCCAACCCTACCACGTGGTCATTTCTGTTTCCCCCGTTTTAATCCTCCCATCTCTCCACCTCACAACACACTCCCCTTCTTAGTCACCTTTGTTGTTTCCTTTTTTGGAGGCTTATGTTCATTGTGTGGCATGGCATCCGTTGCATTTTGTATGTAATAAGTGGCATAACTGTGCCATGCCGTGTTGCACTGAACGGCACTGACCGCAATTTCAAACGTGGCCAAGCTGGCGTGGAAAATCGTGCCCACTGCAGTACGGCACTCTAATAAAATTATTATGTGCGAAATCAAACTGCACAATTCGGTACAGCACAGCTGCACGCTTAGTTTATTATGCGTAAAATCGGTATGAGAAAGGTTCCATTCATGTAGGATCAACAACTTGTTTTTCTTTGTTATTCAAAAATATCTGCATTCTTGTATCAATATAACTTAAGACGTTCTGTAAGTACATTACTTGTTGGTTTTCATAGGTAAATGAAGCAGAACGTGAACGAACTTTTAGTGAGGCAGAGCATCGTACTACATCGCAGGCATACAATGATGCAGAGCAGAGGGTGCAGCAGCTACAAAAGGATTTAAAAAGGGCAATTTCAAAGTCCAGGTCAGAAAAATATTTTTGAGTTGCTGGAACAATTACTTGGTGCTTCCCAGCACTTTATATCTAAAATTAAACCTGGAGAGCATTTTGTTTACTGGGCCTCGACAGGGAAACCTTTTTTTTTGTTTATTTATGCTGTAATTTTTTCCCTGTAAAACTAACTTTTTCTCTACATAATGTAACTGGGAAAATGAATCTTACTTTCTTACTATCTGCAATTCATTCTTGCCAACAGCAATTCATGCTAAAATCGCTCGATTTTGACTTTTCCCTGCGCAAACAAAAATCAATGCTTATTTTTGACGCACCCGTGCGTTTGCACGTGGTGTCTGCTAGGCGCGCTGCTCTCCACACTCTCAGAGGCGGCCGCCATCATTGATTTCCTCACATCGCATGAGCACTTTGAAGCATCAACGCGTGTGTGTTTTTCTGCTCAAAAAAGCACGGCTGATCACAGCCAGAGGATGAACGAGAGGATTAAATCAGGAATATTTGCAGCCTGGACATGCTGAAAACACCGGAGGATCTACACCCAGCCTGT
Source organism: Lithobius niger (assembly GCA_023313725.1). NCBI lineage: Eukaryota > Metazoa > Arthropoda > Chilopoda > Lithobiomorpha > Lithobiidae > Lithobius > Lithobius niger. The sequence continues at coordinate 157,531 of JAHWFP010078525.1, forward strand.
AGGAAGTGCCGCACATGTGATTTTGTGAGTACTCCTTGTGATTTGTGTTCGCTGCACGATCCGGCCTTAGCCAAAGCCATTCGTTACACTAAGCTATAATCCGGTCAATGGAAAAGGCAAAGGGCAGACAAAAAAGCAAGCGAGGCCGGCAGCAGTAGGTTAAGTGTTGATGAAAGATGGATAAATTGCGTAATGATCTAAATACCCCACTTGTTTTCCTCTGTTAGTAGTGCTTCTGGCAAAAATTCATGTGATTTCGAGGGGTTTTCGAGGGGTGATAAATCAATTACCATCAAATTTGTTAGGAGGAATGGTAATGGCGGCCAGGGAAACAGCTGCAACCATGGTTAATGTGCGATCGGACACGATACGTATCGAATTAAGGCGAGTTGTGGGTGCGGATATGGATGATAAAATGACATGCTTAACCTTGATAGTTTCGATGCTTTCTGAGTCGAGTGGGGTTAAAGAAGCCGTTACTCCCTTTGTTCAGCCAATTCCTGTTGTCAATGCTGGTGCTTTTTTCGAGGGGGGGGGGGGGAATCTGTGAGACCAAGGACTCCGACAATGCGTTTTTGGATGTTTTAATGCAATCACCCGTAGGATTGCGTGACGGTAACGATGGATCGTGCGTTACTAATAAAGGCATGAGCCTATAGAAAACAACTAGAAGCGTGTGTGGCTGGTCTATGTTAGGAGTGCTTAATTTAGTATGATGTGCTAACGCCAGAAGGAGCAACAATACTGCGCCTGCGCCAAGTTGTCTAAAATCGATACTGAAACTTGGCACGCGAAGCAGACCTGTGCTACGAAAGCAACGCTCTGCTAGAGCAACTTACGAACAACTGATTGTCTGTTTGTTTAGTTTTTTTATTATTACTTTGTTATTGTTTCCATTTTAAACACTTATTGTTTACAAACAAAGGACCCAAAATTAGCCTTGAGTACGTGACGCACACCTCTAATCATCTCATGCAGGTGGCGACTCTGCTAACAAATTTGTACACCACTATAGCCGCTCCTGACTTAACACTGTAGTAGAAGTTACCGAGATACGCTCCTAGTTGTTTTCTATAGGCTCCTGATAAAGGTAATGGTAATAATGATGGGCCGTTAGATGATTTTAATCCCGCAGCCCAGAAGGACGAAAACGTTGCCAAGCATAAATCCAGTGTCAGGTCGACGTCGAATGGTAGTAAATCGAGGGAACACGGGAGCTCTCGGCATTCAGGTCGCCGATCGTCTTCTCACTATGGGGGCAACGCGGCGGGTAAGGTCAAGTCTCGTCGCCATGGGGAATCGTCGTTGGAGTCTAAGAAAAGTGACAGTTCGAAGCTTAAGGATGACGGAAAGCAGAAAACTGTCGAGAAGTCGAAGGACCCCCTGACCGTTGCCGAGAAAAGGGACGGAGAATTGGTGGGTGTTACACAGGCACACGGCCATTTGTCCTCTTCTAAGAAAGGTAGAAAGGCGGACAAATTAATGGGACTAATGAGAGCCCTTTTGGACGACGACGACGAAACGGAGTAACCAGATCGTACGTCATGTCGTCGCCACTTGTCGCCAGTGCTCTAAGCATCGTCAGGTCCTGGGTCGTGGTCGGCGTTCTGTCGTGTGTCGGTTGCCAGTCGCAGGTGCGCAACCAGTCGCCAACGTCACTGACATCACCAGTGCACGATGTGTCGTCAGTGCATTTCTCGTCTAAAGGCGGCAACTCGTCGTCATTGCAACGCGTGTCATCAGCTAGTAGCCATTCACCAGTGCCCCAACTACAGTCCCAGCACACTTGCAAGCAACACTAGCAAGTGGTCGGGGATCACAAGATTGCCATTCAAAGCAGAAAGGGGACAAACTTGAAGGAAGCGCCACACAAGAAATGCAGAATCTAGTTCCGGGAAGACATCTTCTCCGATAACGACCTGGAAAAGGAGTTCGAGGATAATGACGACTACTACCCTGAAGAGACACCGAGGTCAACGGATAAAGATGACCCATTCGAAAAGTGACCAGGGTTCATACACTCGAAAGTGTTCATCACCCTTAGGAAACATGCATCTGCAAGAGATCAGTGCCGGTTCCCTTTGAACACATTGGCTAATTCGGGGGGCTGGAGACCTACCCCCTTATCAGTCTGCAGTAGGATTTAGGTAATGGCTGAAAAATGAGTCGTTGACTCGCAAGGACGAAGCTCCTAACTCTTTGTCTAAACCTCTCCTGTCCATGGTGTGAAGAAAACTCCCATGTTCTTCAGGTCAGCGGGTAAACGGGCGCCACACAAAAAGCGTGACAGGACCTTCCCGGAGGCCGAATATTATACCGATAAAATGGACTTAAAAATAGATTGAGTACTTTGGATGCCGGTAATTAAACAACATTCATCAAGTCGAGGAAAATGTGGTGATGTTACGTAGCGGCATAATTATTATTAAGGACGCTCATGAAGGAGCAACCTGAGTTGCGCCAAAACCAGATAGTGCGGGAGTGTTTGCATATTATGAAACGTGCGTCGTCGTTCCACAAGGACACTTTAAATTGTTCTTTTCGACTTCTGCTCAACTCTGTTTATCGCAAGAGGGACGCTGTCCTTGAGTCAGCGGTCAACATTCCAACGGACATGGCAGACAGTTGTGCCGCCTCCTGATTCACGGATCCTTGGCATTGTTTAATGGTAAGCTTCTGCAACTTGCCCCGGAACTTCGAGACAAAACGAAACCGTCAACTTCAGCCGCATCTTCCGCAAGCCATCAACACGGAGGACAGCAACATGGGGAATGCTTCAAAGTGTCTCTCTTCAGGGGAAAGACAACCGGAGCAGTCTCCCTTTTGGGAATCTCCCTCTCCACGTGGATGGGGTGCTGGATTAACACAACGAGGCAGGAGCTCATTTTGGGGAAGAGAGAGGAGACCCAACCGTAACTGACGACGACTCGGTGAAAATCTTCCCCCTTCATCGGCAGGTGGGAGGGGAAGGTTGACAGCAAACCTGGATGCGTGGAAAGAAATTACGGGCGATCACTTCGTACTCAGTACAATCGAACAGGGATACTATCCTCCATTTTTCTCCCTTCCTGCGCTTTCCGATCACCTCCCAGAGTAGACGGCATCAACGTCAGAAGACCCAGTACTGCACAAAGAAGTATTAGCTCTCCTGGGGTAAGGAACACTCTTGCCGTCACCACCGGGCACATTGGGTTTCTGGAGCTCGGCTCGAGTGATCCAGAAAAAAGGCAGAGAGTGGCGCGTCATCTTCAACCTTCGGAAATTGAACCCGCACCTCCTAACCGAACACTTGAAGATGGAGTCCATAGGCACAATTCGGAAAGCACTGCAACCGAACGAGTTTACTGTCTCTATAGACGTAGAAGACGCGTACTTACATGTTCCCCTCCGCCCGCCCAGATGTGTGTCATCTTTTCCGGCTGGTCTCGAGAGGAATTTATCAGTTCACGACACTGCCATTCTATTCGTCTACCGCCCTGCACATATTCACCAGCAGCATGCGTCCGGACCTAGCGTGTCTTCAGGAAAAAGTCAATCTGCGCACACCCCTACCTCGACAATTAGGTAGTGAGACAGAAGTCACAGGACAGGCTTTTACCCACCTGAATAGCTGACAAGGGCGAAACAAATACGGTTAAAGCAAGCGAAAGAGCAGAAACGTCTGCTTGTTTGGGGCTCCATTCAACTGAATGGTTGATACCCAGGCCTAGGATAATTTTTACCAATTGATCATTTAATGTCAACTAGTTCTCACCCACAAAGATCTCTAGACAGACTGTTTCACCTTTGTTTGGGCTCGTCAGTAGCCTGGGTGTCTACCATTCAGTTGAAGGAAGCCCCAAACAAGCAGACGTTTCTGCTCTTTCGCTTGGTGAAACCGTATTCGTTTCGCCCTTGTCATTTGTCCTAGCAAGCGTAGCCTAGCTCTCCACCACGAAGTATTCCTTACTGACGAGCCCAAACAAGGGCGAAACAGTCGTGTCTAGAGATCTTTGTGGGTGAGAGCTAATTGATATTAAATGATCAATTGGTAAAAATTGTCCTAAGCCAGTTGAATGAAGCGCCAAACAAGCAGACGTTTCTGCTCTTTCGCTTGCTGAAACCGTATTTGTTTCGCCCTTGTCATTTGCCCTAGCAAGCGTAGCCTAGCTCTCCTCTACAAAATATTCTCTACTGATGAGCCCAAACAAGGGCGAAACAGTCTGTCTAGAGATCTTTGTGGGTGAGAGCTAATTGATACTGAATAGCTGCTTCGAATTGTTCCACAGCCTGGGCCTTGGGTTCAATGCGACGAAGTCTCATTTTCTGCCGTGACAAGTGTTCGTTTTCCTGGGGGGGGACTTGCAACATTTCGTGGTCTGACCATTGCCCGAAAGATAGAATCATCTCATCTACACAGATGCTCCTCTGGAAATCCCCGGTCAGCGCCAAAGAAGTAGCCTCTGTCATGGGGATAGTGGACTCAAACGTGAAACTAGATCCACTGGGCCAGTGGAAAGTGAAGCCGCTGCACCGGTTCAGGAAAGAGGAGTGGAACACAAGAGAGTCGTGGCTAGACTGGGTGGATCTGCAGAATCTGCCCATGGATTGCATGGAATGGTGGATGACCCGAGGTTATCTTGAGATAGGGCTTCCAGTCAAGGAGCCTGTCCCAGATATGCTGCTCTTCTCCGACGTCTCCTCTTCCGGTTGGGGAGCACATTTGGAGGTAGCAACGATATTTGGTACTTGGACACATCAGGAGACGAGTCTCCACATCAATCTCCTAGAACTTAGAGCAGTCAGGAACACTGTCCACCACTGGAAGGAGGTGATGTTGAACAGGAACATCGGCGTGATGTCTGATAACTTAACTGCCATAGCCTGTGTAAGGAAGGGGGTGGGGGAGCACTCACTTCAGAAGCCACATGGAGGAAACATTGCTACTATTGCAGTCATGCGTGGAGTGCAACATTACTTTGATCCCAGCCACACAGCCAGCAACCTGAAAGTGTGGACGGACGAGTTACAGAAGCGGAACCACTCCCACCACCGAATGGATGTTAGACCGCAACATCTGCAAGTCCCTGTTCCAGAAGTGGGGCATACCTTATGTGAACCTATTCGCTACGGAAGCGAATCGACACCTGTCAAACTTTGTATCCCCGTTCGCGGAGGCCTGGGCGACGGACACATTCTCAATCCAATGGACGAACCCATTCGCGTGCTTCTACCCGCCGTTTGTACTTCTTCAAAAGGTGATAAACAAGATACAGGAATTGTCGGGAACCTTCATATTGATAGCCCCGTGGTGGCCCGCGGCTCCTTAGTTCCCGGACTTGACGGATGTGAAGAGAGAATCCTATTAAGTTGCTAATCACGGAAACGCTCCTCTCACAACACAAGGGCCACTCCGTGCGCGTGAACCCAGAGATTCTACATCTTCACGGGTGGCTACTTTAGAGTACAGACTCAAGAACCAAGGGTTTTCCACGGAGGTCTCCGACCGGGTTATACTGAGCCTTCAGTCAAGTGGAAGAAGTGGTCGGAGTAGTGCTGAACTCATGCTCGTGACCCATGTGATCCAAGAATATACCAACTCGCGGACGTCCTTGAACAGCTGTTCAACTAGGGACTGGCACCAACAGTCATCAAGGGATACAGGTCGGCAATTAACTCTGTGCTGACCTGCCTTGGAAGGACATCCGTTGTGTCTAACCCGATTCTCACCAAGCTCATGCAGGCCTTCGACAACGCCAAGTCTAGGACACACAAGTTGTTTCCAAAGTGGAACCTCCCATTGGTTCTTCAGAGCCCCTAGGATCGGCATCGGTCCAACACCACACTGAGAAGATGGTGTTCCCAGTGGTACTAGCGTCGGCTGCTCGACAGAGCAGCACTATCCACATTAGATTCTCGAAGGATTGGTTGGCGGTTTTTTTCACTTTCCCAGCTCATTTCCGAGCGAAGAATTGGAGATCAGGCACAATGCCGCGACCTATCACGATTCAGACCCTAGGGCCCCTTGTACTCAGCGGAGATGAACAGAAACAGCAATGCCCCATACGAACGCTCAGACATTAACTGAAGCGTACTGCTCTTCCCGTGACCAAGGATCGCACAAATGAGCGAAAGGAGCTACAAATGCCTCTTTTCATGCACGTCCACATGTCCACGAATGCAGTGCTGCCGCAAAGAGTGACACCGGTCAAGATGGGAAAGTGGATCTGCAATGGATTCCAAGGACCTAGGAAATGGGCCCCAACCTCATTGACTTGCCGGCAGAAGTGAGGGCACACAAGTTAAGAGCACTGGCGGCGTCATGGGCCTACAGCTGCGACACGCCTTTGAATGAGGTGGTGGCAAAACAAAAACACTTTCTGTGTCTCACTACTTGTGGGACACAGAAGGTGCAAGCGGCTCCTTAATTGTCTAGAAGCACGTCGTTGCTGGAAGTACCTTCAGCCATTAGATGTAGCTGGAAGGAGATGGCACAGGAGTTGAGATTGGTAGTTTTTGTACTCTGAACTAATTTGAGTTGTTGAACATTACTTTTTTAGAATCCGCATACCCCCGCCAGGGTGACTAAGTCAGCATGATAGATAGTAAGAAACGAAAATAGTAAGATAGTAAGAAACAAAAATTTTAACACTGCCCGCCTCCCCGCACTCGCCACACTGAAAACTTCAGGAAGCGATGTGAGTTAATCAAAGATGGCAGCTGCCCCTGAGAGTGTGGAGAGCAGCGCACCTAGCGGGCACCACGTGCAAATGCACGGGAGCGTCAAAAATAGGCGTTGATTTTTGTTTGAGCAGGGAAAAGCCAAAATCCATCAATTTTAGCATGAATTACTGAAGGTAAGTATTGTAGGATAGTATAAACTAATTTTTAACGGTGTTAAAATTTCCGTGTTTCACTGTAACTACAGGAAGATACAGTATGTGTAATCCTCTAGGGAAAAGAAGGTTGGCCAGTTTTTTTCTTCAGATCCTGTCAATGAATTGATTGTAGATTACAAATTGTGACACCAGCATAATTAATGACTAAGGCCAAACAGTAACATGGTATGCAATAGTGAATCTGTTCCGTGAGTAGGACGGATCAGTTTTAGGCAGGCTGTTTATTTTGCCTACCATCGTGCAAAATAAATGGAGGTAGCCGAGTCGCTCTCGAAATATGCAGCATTATACGCATTTTCCGCAAGCCTAGCATCAGGGGCCTATAACTTTGGGCCACTAAGTCATAAAATTGATCCATGGTTTGTTTTCGTAATCTCCATTGTTTTCTTTTTAGTTCCGTGGAGTGGTCAATACTTCCCATCTTGCCAATGTAACATGCTCTCCCTGGTTCATTGCTACCATGCAAAGAGTGATTCATTCTGAAACGTGAGCCACACGACTACAAAAGTGACTAATTAGAAAAAGACAGTTCGTCTCACTTCACTAATAACGCTCATTCTCACTACTATCTGAAAATACTAGCCTTTAGTTTTAGCTTTAAATAGTTCATTTAAATGCTCTACGCTCTAGACCTTAAATTTCACTTTGCTCCCTGCCTGGTGGTGTTGTGTGCCACTCCTAGCATGTAACGGCCGTCTACTCCCATAACTTTTCATTTGAGCATTTGCCCTAGTCGAACGTATGCTTGCTCTATGCCGAGATTTCGAAAATCTCTTTCAGACCTTTGCCGATGCGCTCCCATCACAGGATGATAGTTCATGCACACACCATAAGACTCCTGGGGACTGGCATCGATTGTGTTTGAAATGCCGCAGCTGTCATTTTTCTACAGATCCGTGTGTGCTTTGTACTGTAAATCGTGGATTATATGCCCATGGGCTTATGCAGTTAATTTGGCAAAAATAGGGGGGTGGGCTTTAAATCAAGCATTATCAATTTTCTAACCTTTCTGGACATCTACAGAAAATTCGAAGCTTTTGAACGATCTCTGAAAGACCAATTTTTACATCCTTTTAATTGGTGTGAAGAAGAGAGTAGACTTAGGTGAGAGTGCCTTGTGCAGGTGCTGAGAGCTAAAAGAAGAGTCCACTATTACTACAGGGAGGGAGAAGGGGCCAGTAAACACAGCACGCAGTACTATCTTTGTTCACACCATATAACTTTTAGGTAATTTTTCATAGAAAAATGACTAATTTGAGGGGTGTGCTTTAACTCCACCATTTCATGATTTTGACTTTACAGCATTTTAGGGGGTGGGCTTTAGCTTCAACTGGGCTTTTAATACACAATTTACGGTACTTTGCATTCTGCCAGGGAGATTAAGACTATTTTGCGAAATTGAGTTTGTGATCGTGACGCCTCTTCAGCTGCAATGGAGTTAGTTTGTTTTGCTTGTGGTCGATGTAGCGGGGGATCCCCACATTGGCGCTTCGCCCTTTCTCCTACTCGATTCTGCAGTGGACTGTTGCTGCGTCGGACACGGATGAACGTGTTGGACGGCATGTTAAACGCTTGGTTGCAGCCCAGAGGATCTCTACTACTGTGACTAACGCTGACAGCAATGCAAGCACTGTTTCTGTGGCTAGGTCTATTGCTTTGTTAAATGACAGGGATAAACTTAGACATAGTGATTCAATGACACCTCTGGGCGTTACCAGTCATGGGTCGATTGCATTGATTTCCTGGGCGATGCCTCCTTCGGTGCCGATCTCGGGGGGATGTCACACTTATGGTGCGGACATAGTTTACCAGTTTACCCCGTGGCGAAACCCGTGCCAGCATGTATTGCATACTGAGACTCTATGAATGCTAGCCAACTAAACGCCCCGTTGTCTCAGTTTTCGTTACGTCCGGCGGGGCATAGTGGTGGTTCAGTTGTTTTACGGTTTTTTCAGTTGTTGTTTAGGGTTGACTGTCTAAAAACATCGTTATTTTTACTTTGAAAGTTCTTCAATATTCTCAGAAACTTACAAAACACGCACAAATTTCAAAGTTCGAGGAAGAAACTTGGTCTTTCTTCGCGAATTTCCGATAGTCCTAACACTGGTGGATGTAAACACACTCGACTGTCTTCATCAGGCTCTCCTTCACGTGCTACCAATCCAATCCTGCAATACAGTTCCTATTGAAAGGTGAATTGTGTGAGAGCTTGAGACGAAAGTGGCAAGCAAATACAGGAGGCAACGTAAAACCCCCGATCTTGAGTGGAGATGGGCAAGCCAGTACCAGAGGCAACGTGAAACCGCCGAATTTGAATCGCACGAAAGTGGTAAGAAGGAGGTAGCACGTGAAGGAGAGCCTGATGAAGACAGTCGACTGTGTTTACATCCACCAGTGTTAGGACTGTCGAAAATTCGTGAAGAAAGACTGAGTTTCTGCGTTGAACTTTCAAATATGTGCGTGTTTTGTAAGGGTTAACTGTATGCCTAAGATCACTCTATGAAAATAAAAAAAACAAGCAGTTCGCAAACATAATAAAAACACGAGGTTTCGCAGTTACTTTCACCTCGTTATCAAGTAACCTCAAAACGTTGTGCTTTTTGTATGTTTATGCACTGCTTGGCTTTTTTATTCTTAAATCATCGTAGTGCTTGTTTAATTTATAAGATCCCTCTGCACAGTGGTGAGGTTGAAGGGTGGGTCCTGCCTGTGCCCTGCGCAGTGGTTCTTCTATGCCTCGCCAGTTCGTGTCATTGCCTCTCTGCCTTCTACCTGCTTGACCGCATCTCAATGTCGCTACTTCGCTTCTTCACATTGTGTCGGCTTCAACGCTCAGCCACGCCGCACATCTCCGCTTCAGTCAGATTGCTTGTGAACCGCTGCGCTCCATGGAGACATCACCAATTAAGGAACTTTATATTGTGGACTCTTGTCCACCACTCCATTCTCGCCTAGGGATGCGGCATGGTGAGGATTTGGCTGACCATGGTTCAGAGGATGGATGCCATTCTGGGGACGACGAGGACATTTACGGAGAAGGCATTGGCTTCATTCCTTGGAAGTTTGCCAAGTTAATCGACTTTTTCGACTTTTATCTCGCCGGGACATTTTTCAAGGTCCAGTCAGAGCCTGTCGTCAATGCGGCGAACATTCCAAGACTATGTTTGCCAATTCGGATGTAGTCAAAGCCCTTCCCTACCATCTACCCCCGTCTCAGGTTTTGTTTCGCCTGGCCCTGGACTTGGCCGCTTTGATTCGCAAGGAGTGTGCAGAGATTTCGGTAGGTGAGCCTCTACCGCCTCACGATCCAAAGAAGAGGAATTTGTTTTTCACTGCTGCGGGCATGGACGCCTCCAAGCGTGCACGCTATAGTACTCTTCCGGCGGCAAAATTTGTACACGATAGTGCTTTGATGGAGCTGGATTCGACCTTGTTTTCTCCGGCTTTCCTCAAGACGCCGTTGACGGCAGGCGGAGGCCCATGAAGAGTTACTGCACTGGTGCATCCGTGCGGGGTTCCATTCCGATTTTGCCTACTTCACTTCGACGCGTCCATCCGTGCCTACCTTGCTGAGCCTTTGGAGTTGCTGGATGATTCGGTTTTGATGGTCTGTTTGCACCTTCAGAAGCGCGCCTTGTCATTTCAGGCGGTTGCGTTCAATTGGGGACTCGCGCCTTGATGAACATGGTGTTTCGGCATCGGGATGCTATCCGGGAGTCAGCGTCTGGAATACCGCTGGGCGTTGCCTGTCAGTTGTGCCTGCTCCCCTTTTACTTGTCAATAAACCTTTTCAATGATCAACTGCTTGTGTTGACGCCGAAATTGCGTGATAGTCAAGTCAAAGGGAAGCATGAGTTTGTGACTACCCCTGCGTCAACACCAAGGGCCTCCTCTTCCTTTCGACGTGGGTCATTTCGTCAGTGTCTCAGGAACACCTTTCCCTCCATGCCAGTCGGGTCAGGAAAAAGGGGGGTGGGGGCGGACCTCGTCGGTCTTCACATGGCGGTTCAGACCCCTCCCACTACGACATTGGATAGACCAGATGTGGTGGAACGTCAGGGTATAGGCCGTTGGCGGTTCGTGAATTCCTTCGTCCTCGCTCCTGACTCTTATCGAAGACCTGCCTGTTCCCATTCACCGTCAGGCTCGGGGTTGGAGGAACATTACAACGGATGCTTTCGTTCTTTCTGTTATCGCTCATGGTTACATTCCTCCGTTTATATCTCTTCCGTCTCTTTCGATGGGCCCACCGCCTTGTTTGGTGCACCTTCTGCTCAACAAGTTGTTGGAAGCGGAGATAGTGAAACTTTTAGGCACGGAGCAAGTCTTTGGTCGCCAACAGATTCCCCGGAAGTATGCAGTCCACCCTGGGTTATCCAGAAGATAAACGGTGGAACGTGGCTGATCTTCAACATACGACGTCTCAAATCGTTCCTTGCCACCGACCATTTCAACCTGGAGACGTTAGCATCTGTGTGCGAATCCCTGGTCCAGAGCGAGTTAACGGTGTCTATTGACCTGGAGGATGCGTACCTTCACCCATGTGTATACCACCTGTTTCGTTTTGTTTCCTGCAGCCTGACGTACCACTTCGAAGCAATCCCCTTCGGCCTGGCGACAGCGCCCTACGTCTTCACGTCGGGTCTCCGCCCCGTGGTGGCCTTCTTTCACAACGAGAGGATCCGGTGTCACATATCTCTGGAGGATTGGCTTCTTCGCAACAATTCCGCCTCGTTTTTCGTCCACGAGCTTCGTTTTTGCATGTTACTGTTTGCGGGTTTGGGGCTTGGGCCTGTCGGACGTGCAGGATGCATTGGTCCCGGCGAGACGACTGGTCCCCCCAGACCCTCATGGGACGACCAGGTCTTCCATCTCCATCCTCCATGGGACTCTCTTCTCTGGTGGATTCACCCTGAACACTTGAGCGTGGGAGTCCCGGTACACGACCCCAGCCCGGATGCGTGCCTTTTCACTGATGCCTCGATGGCGGGCGGTAGGTTCAAATAACAATTTGACTGCCGCAGGGATTTGGACGTCTGCCGAAGTGGATCTGAACATTATCACACTGGAACATCCATGGACGCCTCGTCTGTTTGGGAAGGTTGTTGCTAGCATATCTTGACAACACGACGAAGTGTATGTGTGTTGGGGCGGTAGAACTCGCAGCCGCACCGTTGTGGGCGAGGCGTCTTCCCTATTCACTACCTGCCTCCATTTTCGTGGGCCACTGCTTCCCAAGTACATCTCCGGGAAGCTCAATGTGGTAGGTAGCTGATGAATTGTCACGTTCCAATGTGGTTATGGCGACGAAATGGAGGCTGTCACCGAAGATTTCCCAGTCGATTTTCCTGACTTGGGGGACGTCGTGGATGGACCTCTCGCCACGAGACACAATCATCAACTGCCAGTTCCCCCCCCCCTTCCCGGAGAGCATGGCCTGGACTGGAACAGCATGTTCACGTACACGTTCCCTCCATACTCCTTCCTGCCGAGGGTTCTTGGCCATGATTCGCATGTTCCAAGGGCCATTCCTCCTTGTGGCTCTGGTTTGGCCCAGCGTACTGTGGTATGTGGATCTCCTGGAACTGGCCACGGTGGCCCCGCTTCGCCTTCCTCTGTCTGTGGACTTTCTCACGCAAAACCGAGGCAAGACCCTGCACCCAAACCCAGCATGTCTACATCTTCATGCGTGGAGACTTTAACCCTGAACCTGTGTGCTGCTGGATTTTCTTCACCCGTGACTAAACGTCTTCCGCATTATTATAGAGAGTCGACGGTTAAAGTCGATGAGAATAGTTGGCTGCATTGGCATTCTTGGTGTACCGGACGGTCGGTGGATCCTTGTAACCCGTCTGTGTCCTCTTTGGCTGCCTTCTTTGACTCGCTGTTCCAGGCCGTTTTATCTCCCGTCGCCATTAAGGGTTATCGTTCTGTCATCAACTCGTCCCTGACCTGCCTTGGTACCTCTTGAGGCCGGCAACAGCAAAGTGATTTCTCGTCTGGTGCATGCCTTCGATAACATGCGGCTCCGGGTTCGTCCTTTATTTCCCTCTTGGAATCTTCCCTTGCTCCTCTCCAGTTTGATGTTAAACTCATATGAACCCCTTCACAAGGCGTCTTTACTCCATCTCCAGAAAACGGAAGACAGTTTTCTTGGTGGCCATGGCCACGCCTAATTGCCAAAGCGAATTGGTGGCATTCTACAGGGAGGATGGTCACGTCAGCTTCAGCAAGGACTGGTCTATTGTGACTCTTTCTCTACCCGTGACTTTTCGCTCTAAAAACGAGCATCTGGATGAGGCTCTGCGACCCGTTGTCATCAAGGCTCTTGCTCTGGTGGTGGCCCATTGACAGGTGAACGTTTGTAATGCCTGGTTCGCGCTCTAAAAGCCTACCTGGAGTAAAGAAAATTTCGGCTTCTTTGCAAGCCCGTCAAGACACACCTCGCCTTGGATCCCTCCTTTTCTGCTTGTGGACAATACCTCTGTGGCCCCCGCTCTTACTCCGGTTCTTCCTACCAGGATCGCAGCATGGATCTGCGAGGTTATACGGTGGGTGTATGATCTCGTCCCCAATCTTCTCGATTTCCCTCCAGATGTGTGTGTGTGTACGTGGATTACGAGCTTTGAATTCGTTTTGGGCATTCATGGCTCGTGTGTGTCTAGACGAAGTGGTGACCGACTGCACCTGGCTCAACAAAAACATGTTTATCAATCACTACACACGTGATGTCAGTGGCTCGATTACCGGTGCTAACATGAAAGTTCAGGTGATGGCTGGCAACTCCATCACGTGAAGTGCGGATGTTGCCTGTATGTTCAGGTGGGTACCTTTGGTTGTGTGTAGTTAATTTGTTGCTGTTGTCTGGACCATTTGCTCAGGGTTTAGCTAGACCAACCTCTTTTGGACAAAGTCAGCTAAAACTAAAGGTTAGTATTTTTGGATGGAAGTGGTTTTTAGTTTTTACTTATCCTAAAATACTTACCTTTAGTGACAACCCATCCACCGTCCCCTTTTTCACTAAACAGACAAGTTCTGCAAATGCAAAGTGACGGGAGTGGCCGTTTCATGCTGAGAGTGGCACGCAACGCCACCTGGCGGGGAGCATGGGAAGCCATCTTAAAATTGAAATTTAAGGTCTTTATTGTTTTACTTAAAACTAAAAGTAAAGGTTAGTATTTTATCTTTAAAATTGTTTTTAAATATGGTATATTATTCAATATCTGCAAATTTTGACACCAATGACGGGTGTATAACTTTCTGTTTGTATTCTTCAGGTCACTATTGAGTATCGTTGATCACTTGGTTTACGTCTTGCAGCATGTGATTTGTAGCAGGCACTCTTGTAGCCCTCTGTATTTGTCAGGCTTGATATTCCACCTGCTTACTAGTCCTGCATTGAGGTCGTGTTGAACAGTGTTGACGGTGCTTGCATGCTCATAAAGTGTAAAGTGGTTGTACATGCAAGCACCATCAAACCCTTCAATTCAGTCCCTTGTTCGAAACGACCTCAGTGCACGACTAGCACGTAGGTGGAATTCCAAGCCTGACAAATACTGAGGGCTGCAAAAACTGTCTGCTTCAAATCACACACAAGATGTAAACCAAGTGCTCAGTGATGCCTTATACTCTAATAGTGTCCTGAAGAAGACAAACGGACAGTTGTACATCCGTCATTGGTTTGTTGAAAATTCACGGATATTAAATAATATCCCATCTTAGAAAAATTAACGTTATTACTTATTAGTGAATTGAGACGAGTTGTAGATACACTGCACGGATTTTTGAAAAATGACTAAATATAGAAATGCTTTACTTTTGCGTTGCAAGTTTTGAATATGGCTTTGGACCACCTTCACACTACGATTTTTAACAGAGATTGGTTAGTGATTTTGGAAGAGAGATTAACCAATGGCATGTTAAGAAACGTAAGGCATTTTAAAAGCAAACTGAATTAACTAATGTAAAACAAGCATGAATTTATGCAGGCAAACATTTTGTAAAACTAGTCAATTTTACTTCATTCTTTACCAAATAAAGTTTTTGTTTTAATTAAGTTTTAATATTGTGTGCATGCAAGGGCAGTTTTCTTAAAAGACATTGCTTTTGTTTTAAGAAATATTTATGACAGAATATCGGGAAAATTTATATACCCTTACTTTTAGTAGTTGCCTAGTAGTTGCCTTACTTGTTTATATTTATTTTATTTATTGAATATTTGAAGCATTTTGCTATCCCATGCATGCTGCTGTTGCATCCCAATAATGTACCTCCTTGTTTCTTGCTGATGAACCTAGTCTCACCATCCGACGACAATTGCTGCAGCTAAACAGTCTTGCATATCACCATCAATTACTACTTCTGTAAGTATCCCTACCATTGCTATAACCTACTACATTTTATTTTTGTTTACCCTATTTTTAGCTCCCATTTGCCTTTTATTTTTATCCGCACAATTTTGTTGCGTGTGAGGCTAGCAGAGTTTGCTTCTTTTGCTTTTTTTTTGTATGAAGTGTTCTTGATTTATCGTAGCCCCATTCTGCTTGAATGCTTGGTTCTGATTTTTGCCCTATTTTATAATAATTAAATATTTGCCAATAAAATTAATTTTTTTTGACAATACTAAACTGATTTAGTTGTAACTTTAGGCGTTATTGCTTGGTTACAAGCTGTCACGTGGTTGTGCTAAGTTGCGCAGATGTTTTCAGAAATGTGAAGTGCCACGTTTTTATTTTACTGGTACGATCCCAGCTTAATTGGGGTAATGCCTATTAATGTTTCCTTTAATGAAGACGTAGCTATACTTCCAGCAGTCATTCTAGAGCTTATTTTTTCTGTAAGCCATTACTGTCGCTGTTTACTTTAAAACTGTAAAATTGAACTTTTATTTTGTTCCCCAAACCACAAGAGTAGGAATCATGTGTATAAAACCTTACTTGAAATGATTGTGAGCGCAATGCATAATTTGGAACAAGATCTGGGTGGCTGCTCTTAAAACGTACACCTTCTTTTCACTAGCAGGAAAGATGGTCATTATTGGGCTTATCTCTACCACCTGGAGATGAGACCATCCCTGCAGATGGAGTAGCAGCAACGTAACACTAAACAGCTGAGCTTACTTCTAAACCAGTAACATTCAAGTCTTGTTGGAGTAGTCACTGCATAGCATCTTGTTCCTGGGTTATTCCAATTTGTTTTCTTAGCACTTGATTTTCCTGTTTGTTATTGAGTTACCATCAGCGAAGCTTGCATATTTAGCTGTCTAACTCTCTTGTAACGAACAAGACAGTGTCTTTCTACTTGGAAGTTGATTCATTTATTCAGCTGTAAACGCAGAATTCAAAATAAATATGTACTTCCAAAGTGGAAGAAACTAAATACTTAAGTTTCTTTATTGCCAAAACATATTAACCTGATAATTTTAGCATTACATTCCCCGAATGTGATGTTCCCCTGGAGGTTTCTTCCAGTGTGTAGACGCCTGCTTGCATATCCCACTGCGCATGCGCGACGCAGTCCTCCCTTACAAAAGTGAGAGCGTGGACGCTTTTGGCATTCATTTTCCTCCAGAGGTGTCTTCACGCCACCTCGCTCCGTAGTTCCTCACTTATACGGAATTTGGATTCAACAGCGAAGATGGCACTGCTTCCGAAGCCCCGCATCATCTGCCGTGCTCCCTCGTGCTCTTCACTGGCAACCGCTGGGCCTCTGCACTCGACCCCGCTGCTGTTGGCCCTTCCCGGACGACACCACCAGATGCCGCCCTTGTACATGGTGTCGCCTCTTCCGTCTCGTCTCGCCTCTCCTTCTGCGTCGACGTACACCGCTTACCTCCTTCCCTGGACTTGACGTCCTTCTGGTTCGATCTCCAGGCCGCCAACGACAACTACCGTGAGGCTAAGTATTCTTCGCCGAGCGACATTTGCCGCCCGCTCCCCGGACCGCAACACTCTACTAGACCTGTCGTCCGTTTTCTTCCTGTAAAGGCCTCAGTGTCACACGCAGCGTAGCCCGGGACATTATCCATGAGACCGTCCGACACTTAAATGACATCTCGACGTCCGCCGCCGCAGTGCTCATCGTCCACTGGGTCACGTCGACATCCGGCCACGAAGGACACAAACGTGTCGCGACTCCCCCTCCGGTCGCCACCATTGAACGAAGACCGTACGACAGCCCTCTGTTGGGCAGTCCAATGTGTCTCAGATCTCTTTTGGCCGGCAGCATATTCTTTTCCTGGACGACACAACCGATGACACGTCTCTGTCGCTCGGAGAACACGCGGCTCATCACCTCCCGCCACGCGCCTCGACGGAGCGCTAGCCTTCCCGGCAGCTTCCCGCACCAGATTCCCGGATTTGACGTGTTGCAGGCAATCCGTCTTATTCCCGTTTTCGATTACGATGAATTCCGGAAACGGTTGGATTTGCTACTGAGTTTTGGTTACACGATGTCATCACGTTCAAGTTTTCAAACGACGGGATCAAGACTCAAGGCCTCGTTCGAGTAAAGAACCAACACTGTTCCTGTTTTCCACAGCCTGTCAGACAACAGTTTTCTATCCATACTGCTACTTGTCTCCCACTGCTGCTTGTCTCACTCGTGGCTAATCCCACGTTTTGAGTGAAGAACCAAGACGGAAGCCGTTTGCACCTCTTGCTGCTTGTCTCGACCGTGGGTAACCCCACGTCTCGAGTGAAAATCAAGTCACCTGTTGCTGTCTACTGCTGCTCATCTCACTCGTGGCTAGAACCCACGTTTTGAGCAAACCATGATGGAAGCCGTTTGCACCTCTTGCTGCTTGTCTCGACCGTGGCTAACCCCACGTCTCGACTGAAAATCAAGTCATCTGTTGCTGTCGACTGCTGCTCGTCTCACTCGTGGCTAGAACCCACGTTTTGAGTGAACCTAACGGAAGCCGTTTGCACCTCTTGCTGCTTGTCTCAACTGTGGCTAACCCCACGTCTCTAGTGGAAATCAAGTCACCTGTTGCTGTCCACTGCTGCTCGTCTCACTCGTGGCTAATCCCACGTTTTCCGTGAAGAACCAAGACGGAAGCCGTCCACACTTCCTGCAGCTTGTCTCAACCGTGGCTAACCCCACGTCCCGAGTGAAAATCAAGTCAACACTTGCTGTCCACTGCTGCTCGTTTTGAGTGGAGAACCAAGACGGGAGCCGTCTACACCCCCTGCCGCTCGTCTCGTCCGTGGCTGACCCCACGTCTCGAGTTAAAATAAATCCAACACTTGCTGTCCACTGCTGCACGTCTCACTCGTGGCTAAATCCCACGTTTGAGTAAAGAATAAAGACAGATGCCGTCTACAACTTTTTCTGCCTGTCACGACCGTGATTCACCCACGTCGCGAGCAAAATCAAATCATCCATCGCTGTTAACTGCCCTGCTGCTCGTCTCACTCGTTCCTGAGCCCCACGTTTGAGTATGGAGCCAAGACGGTAGCCGTTTGCTCCCCTTGCCGCCTGTCATGACCACCCACGTCTCGAGCGACAATTAAAACTTCAGTTGCTTCCCACACTGCTGCACGTCTCATTCGTGACCAAAATCCACGCTTTGAGTGAAGAATCAAGTTTGACGCCATCTGGTCTCTTTCTACTTGCCTCGTCCATAGCTGATCCCGTGTCTCAAGTGTAACTCAAGTCATCCGTTGCAGTCCATACTGCTGCTCGTACCAACGTGGCCAAAGAAAAAAAAAAACCACGTCCTGAGTGAAGAGTCAAGTCGAAAGATGTCTCCATCTCTTGCTGCTAGTTCGACCATGGGTCACCCCACGTTTCGAACGTAAAACAAGTCTACAGTTGCTGTCCACACTGATGCTCGCCTCATTAATGACTAAAACTCATGTTTTGAGGTGAGTGTCACGCCATCGCTTGCTGCTTGTCTCGCCCATGACCACCCCATGTCTCAAGCAGAAATCAAGACATCATGTACGACGACACTTGCACCCCCCCCCCCTCCAACGGAGGGAAGGAGAATTCATTTCCGGACGATACGACCGACGACTCGTCTCTGCCGCTCGGACCACTTCTCAAAACCGTCGAAGAAACCGTACTGGACTGCTTTCGTAATGCTGCATAAATACAATACCTGTCAATTTTTGCATTATTGTGCCAACGATGCTACCTTACGAGTGGAAGCTGCCCGAGCTTGTCGTCTCCTTGCCTCAGCCACCTTCGATGACGGCTGCTTCGTCCGCCTGGATGCCGCCCCCTCCCCTCCCTCGGCCTAAAAAAAACTCACCAAGGGAAATGAAGTCGCCGTGGCTCTCTCCTGTTGTTTCCCGGGATCGTTCCACATCCGAACCGACATTCTTTTTTCCGCACTCTTGCAGTCCTCTTCACGACACGGCGTTCCTGACGACAATTCTTCTGTCCAATTCTCCTGTTGTTCCTTCGCTCGGCCTTCCGTTCGTTGCCTACCGTCTCATGTCCGGTGATTCTTCGGCTGTCAACCTGAGTCTGCCGCCGACGACAACCACCCGTCATCCGCCGCATCCCGTCGATGCCATGTCTTCCTCACGACGGACCACCTCAACTCGCACATCCGCTAATGATTCGAATCCTTTTTCAGACGACAACCCTTCGTCGTCCCCGATGCACACCCTGTCTAACGACACACGCCTTGAACCCTGGCGCATGGCTGACATCCCCTTGGCGCCCGAGTCTGGCATCAACTGCCGACTCTGACGTCCACGTCATTCCGACGGCTCTAAATCGCCCCGCTCGGACCCCCTCCTCTTCCTTGGCGTCATTCTGCCCAAGTTTCTCAGCGTCATCGTCACCACGCACTCACCCAGCACACCGTGTTCCTGTCATCCGGCCTCCCGCCACATCAGGAAGCCCCAGCTCCATCGAGTTCAACTCACGGCAGCCTCCAAGCTCCCTGAAATTCCGTCATTGACTCAAGTCATCAACTATATCCACGATCACGTCGTCCGTTCCCATTATTTTGTTCATGTCCTCACCGAAACAAGCGACCCACTGTCGGAGCCCAAACCTAACCTCGACCCATACCAGGCCTGAAGACACCGGTTCTCGTCCTTTACACCAAACTTGGCCAACGACAGGCCTATTATGTTCTCGCATGGTCGACCATCTCTGATGCCGGCTGTCGCAAGCTTCACGAGGGGTTGGTTCTGCTCCCATCACGCATCGTGGCGCTACCGGTGGCCCCTGCCGCCTGCCGGTGCTTACCGCCCGACATCCCACCGCACCGATCCCGGTCGTCCGACCATCTTTCTGTCGTCTAGCTCGACACACACCTCGTCGTCTGTGTCGCGAGGCGACGGGCCAGGCAAACTCTCACACCAACGGCCGCCTTGTAGGCCGGCTATACACCAGCTGCACAAGGAGCTTTCGCACCCACGACACATCGTTGCACTGCCGATGGCCCTGCCGCCTGTCGGTGCTTAGCGCCCGGTATCTCTTTAGCTCGGATCCCGACCGTGCAACCATTTAACTATAGTCCCGTTTGACGCACTCAACGTCTGCTTGTCTCATTTGCCCTACCTACTGTCCCAACTTGCGGCCACCACTTCCTTAACCGTGGCTTACGTTCTGCATCCAACGTTTAAGCCTTCCCACACGACCCTCACACCAACGGGCCCGGTCGAGCCCTTTCACCCGAATCCACCACGTCGTACGCCCGTCTGACGGCTGTGCCCTGCCTCCCCTCAGCCAAACGACTCACTGGCCTCGTGTCGCTCGCAACTCCCCGGCCCACCACGCCACCACGCGGCCGTAAGGGATCAAGCCTATCCACCTCACGACCGACACAAGCTTTCACAAGACTGCTCTCTCCACATCCTCAATTTTTAATATAAAAAAAAAATTGACAAGAAGAAAGGAACTACACGGGCTGGAACCCACCATCCCAGCCTGTACAGTAGTCAATCCCCCTTAAGAGGGAGTGCAACTCCTTTGGTTATCTCAATTCTGACTACTAGATGGCGTTAGCGTCTGCAACGTATTTCAGTTACGATCTTATTTCCACTTTTTCTCAGTTATTTTTCAACGGAATAGTGTCAATCTTGTTTCTAATGAAAGAGAATCGTCTTGTCTAGAGAAGTGTGGAACCAAAATTATCTAAAATATATTTTTGCACTTTGGAGCAATATTTTAAGGTTGGCTGATTGAAAGATAAATAAAATCTGTAAATGTGATTGTCATCCAATATCTAGGAATTAAATCCTTTTCCTCGTTAAAAAAGTGTTAATAATTTAAAATTAAACAACAAAATGCCATAATATGCAGGTGTTGTTTGACAAAAATCATACCTACTCTAATCGGATTCGAACGATGAACGGGTGTTAAATGTGACGAGGCATGTTGACAAAGAAGGGATGGGTAGCAGTTCTAACGCTCGTCAGATCCGTGCGTTCGGAAATCTGAGCAAAATGACGTTTCACACGCGGTCACGTAAAACTGTCCTTAGTACTGCAGTTACACGTCGTTGTGCTTCCAAATATTGACTTAGATTGTGCTCCATTGCTCCAATACTGCACCCAAACTAATATACATCAACAAATTATAAACCGAAAAAAAATATATGTCTAGCATTTGTAACACAGGTAGTCTAGTGTAATCGGATTAGAACGAAAAAGTAAGTATGAGGTAGGATGTTCTACAAATCACAAAATGGGAGAGTATAGTAGTCCCATATATCAATTACACAATTCCCGCGGCTCTTTTTGCGTGAGTAGCTTTCGTGACCCTTTTTAGACGATATGGTTTTATTTGTCCTTTTTTCTTCGCCTTTTTATTTCCGTTCTCAGTTTTCCTGCGATATTTTGGTCTGTAGTTCATTCTCCCTGGCTTCAGGGACAACTCAATATTTCCGAAGGGGGGGGGGGGGG
>JAHWFP010078526.1:0-14245 GCA_023313725.1 Lithobius niger
AAAAATATCCTTCCAACAGAACCCTACGCGGTAATCGTATACACTCAGAATGTAAAACTACCTACCTTGTGAAGACATCGTATTCAAAATTCGATATGTAGTCGTTGCATGTAAGGTCAATAGTAGATTTGAGTGCCATCGCTTCTAGTCCTGAACTAATTGCATGTACTTCATTCAAAGTTTGGCGGAAGATTTTCCACGGAATTACAGTCCTAGAGAAAAAAAAAAAGAGGGAAGGGAAGTGAAACGAGAGAAAATATTTGTCATATACACAAAAAAAGGAGCCACAGTTATAAAGCCTTCGGTATTTACCATTTTGCTAAGCCGTAGCCTAGGCCTATGTTGAGTAAGATCTTGAGCACCAAAGAGTAGATGGGACGTTTATTTCATGACTGAACAAATATCCAGACAGAGGAGTATTTATTTCTTCTTATTGCGGTTTCATTGCTCTTCATTAATCGATTTATCAGCGTGCTTAACATGGACCTATCTGCAAGACTGCAGCAAGGCAGCAAAGAGTCTCCATCCCCTTACAAACTCGTAGCATAAAGTTTCAGAAACAATGTGACGATTCCACATCAAAGAAATTCCTTTTTTTGTAATTTTTATTGACGTTGTTAGTTTACGATTTTCGTTTCTCCTGTATAATTCTCACAATGATTTTTACATTCAATCTGTTACGGAAAACGAACCACAGAGTAGGATCTTGTGCCAACCCACAACTCCACACGTCTCCAATTGTGTACTGCAACTAGGATTATTTCGAAGAAACAAATCGAGACTGGAAGTTAACAAGCGGCTGCAGACTATGAAAGAAGCTGGAAAGCGGTTTATACAGTGCTACTGTATTAAAAAAAAGTATCTTAAAAAAATTCACACAATACCACCGCAGTATAACACTCACCAAAATTCATCCTCTAATTTTCGTTAAAGCCGGTCACCTTCCTCAGAAAAATGGACAACATAACCGAAAAAAAAAACTTAGGGTCATGCGTGGCTTCCAAAAACGAAGCGCACGTTTGAATCACTGATCCACACGGAGCATTGACACTTGATGTTCCATTTGTTACCAAGGAGGGTTGCAAGTTCAGGTCGGACCAGTGGTTGGTGTCATCACAGACACCACTTATTTATCAGGGGCGCATCGTTTCTGCTGGAATCTTTTGATAGTGAGGGATTCCAATCAACCCTCTTCAATGTCGGTCGCCACTCGCCATTTGGCGAATGAAAATCAACAGTTGGCGACTTGGAATTTAGTCCTACTCGCCAAAACAGTGACTAGCAATAGAAAATTACGCTGAAATGGTGATATCTCGGGAACCAAACAAGCTACAGACAAATTGGTTGCGGCGTTATGCTCAGGTTTACAAGGGCTATACAACAGCCTGCAAGAGTAATGGGGTGAAAGAAAGTTTTACAACTCTTATAAATGCATAAATTAGAAAAACCATGCATTGTGCAAGATATTTTTGGTATTTGGCGAGTAAAAATTCTCAAATGGCGAGTTCTTTTTAAGGTCTACTGGCCAAGTGGCGACTGCACCTAGAAATGACATTAGAGAGGGTAGATTCCAATGTATGAAGATCCAATGTACTGCATGGCAACCATCTTTGTACATAGGAATCCCTTGCCATCAATATTCCAACAAAATGATATGACGCTGATGAACTTAGCAAGTGGTGCCAATGACAATAACAACCAACTGTTCCGACCTCAACTTGCAACCCTCCTTAACAACAAATGGAAAATCTAGTATCAACGCTCTATGTAGTTCAGTGGTCTATTAGTGAGCAAGTGTATTTAAATGATTGCTACGTTTTTTGAACCCCACATGTGACCCTAAGTTTTTTCTTCGTTTCTGTTGCTCGTTTTTCTGAGGAAGTGAACAGTTTCACCGAAAATTTAAAGGACGAACATTCGTGAGATGGTAACTGAATTTTTTGAAGATTACTGCAGCGACTACTTAATTGCAACTGCTCTACTGTACAGTTCCGCCACTTCAAATCTTGAGGCGCACACCTCTATCACGCACTGCAGCAGCGATCTCAATTAGGCTACATAATCTAAAAGTAGTAACCATCACAATTGACGGTTAGATTTTATATGTAATTGTCATTTTTTTATGTCCAATTTTTACCTGCCCTTTTAATTTCGTAAGTAAGAAGCTAACTGAGAACTGGGTTCGAGAGTAGGCCGATGAATTTAAGCAACATGGTATGGAGACTTCGTTGCCATAGTTTTTAGCCCAATTAGGCTACCAGCTTTTAGGCCGAATTGTGTTTACCAGTTATTTTAAATAAACATGGTACGCTATTTACCAAAATTGTTCCTTGATTGTTACAAATCAAGGTGCGAATTTTCGGTGGTCTTTTATCTTTTAGAAAGATCTCCCACCTTCCTCAGGCAATTCGAGCGTTGAATGCCTTTTGAGTTGGAGAAATGAAAGTTGTTTTGAATTTCCCGCACGTGTTTGTGCTTCCGGTTTGGGAGGAGGGATAAGATGCGGCGAGCAGAGGCTGCAACTGTGGAGCTTGGGAAGAGATAGGAGGGAGTTATTTTAATTTCTTAAGTAGCAGCTAACACAGAATTGGTTCAAGAGCAGACCTCTTCATCCATGGAACATGGTGTCGAGACTATTTTAAATGCAGCTAATGTGTGTTATTAACGAAATCCTTTTGTTTTTACGGTTGTGTGTCTTCTTGTAGTGATTAAATGTGACGATCAAACGTTTTTTTTATTTCATTGAGTTACATTGAGAGAGCCTATTAGCTATAAGGAAATCAACGATGTTTAAAATGTGGCGTGATTTTTAAAGACAACTTGCCTACTAGCCTACTGAAAAGGCAACAGATGGATCACAAAGTTGTTGGTAGTTTCCCAGCATTCACTGTACAGAAGACTAAAAGTAAAATTTGGCAAAAGTGAACAATTAAAGCATTTTCCCGATCCCAAACTGTCGAATACTTCAAAAACAAACAGTATAGGCTATGTTGCAGTAATTTTCGATAGACAATATAGCCGTAAGGAAGAAGTGGTAATATGGTCATCATCAGCCTACTTCATAAATCGCCAGTTTTACATTTGCTCTTTTTTTGAACGCGGTGCTCGGGACCACTGATATGTAGTACCGAGCACCGTTACTACAATAGCTACAATAGCTTCCATCCAGTGCTATTATCCGTCGAAAACTACCGACATTTTGTGATCATGAACTCAACAATTCAAAGAATAAGCATTTATTGCAACTGAAAAAACAAATTAGAACAATGGCTGTTATATTAGCTAAATTTTCAAATCCTATTCTGAATTCTAATTTGTCCCAACTTCCTTGGTGTGTCACTGAGAGAGTTAAAACATTCTGGGCTCGGCTAATGCAAATTAACATTTTGCTCTGAATTTTGAAAACTTCTCTTACATATGTAAAATTAGTGTAAAGGGAACACTACTTCCTGAAGTGGTTCTATAAAGTCGGGAAAAAAATTGTATGTGATAAAAAAGATAATTTTTGTTTGTCAAATCACATCAAGGACCTTACTTCCTGACTAGCCTATTGTGTCAAGCTGGAGAATTCAATAGTGGTGCGCCAGTTTTTATTTCCTGTCAAAATACCAATGAAGCTGGACTTCACAAACAACATTAGTTCAGTGACCAGGCTTAACAAGCTTTCGGCACAGATTTTAATGAAGTTTTTCTAAAGTTGGCAATACAAATTGGGCATTGTAACTGCGAGAAGAAACCTATTTTTATTTTTTTGTTTTAACTCAAGCCACGGTACGAATAAAGCCTGTTGATGTGAATATGGTTGCAACTGGCTGTCATTTTACTCTTTTGGTTCGGGTGTCCCTAAAAAGCATTGCATTTAAAAAAAATGTTCAGAAGCAGAAAATTATTCCAGCTTTGATCTGATTTTCAAAATGTGCGTTTTCTACGAGCGGGGGAGGGGTGGAGTGTCAACAGCAATGCAAACAATGCAATGCAACAAGGTGTCAAATGAAGCAGTCTGTTTAATCATATGCGGACTTGCATCCATGTCACTGCAGCCCAGAACAAACCCAGGGCTCGAATTGTCTTAGAAAAATTGCATAGCAGAAATGCGATACAAAATACAAATTTGCATAGCAACCACGAAAAAATGATTAGCAACTTTTAAAGAATAATTTATTTAGTAAAATAACAATACAAAAGTTTACTTTATTTGAAACAATATCCATTTTTGTTTCACATTTACTTTGCTACACACACGGATGCTTGGTCAAGACTATGGCATCCAATGCACATTAAGACTATTTTGCCCTGTGTCTGAAACAAAAGCACCACCAACTAAATACTGAAGGTTATGGTAGGACCAATGATTTCCCAGAATGCATGTGCAATGTTTGGCCTGCCTATAAATTGGGAGGGATTAGCATCTCCGTGTCAGCCACCACGATCATGATTAGCGTATTATGTTGTCTCCTTTAATACAGTTGCGTCGCTAAACTGCGATACATTATTTAATTTTGCATCGCTAAAGTTTAAATTTGTGGTGCAAATTGCGATGCGATACCGCTCATTTCGAGCCCTGAAACCAGTGTTTCTTTTACTTTTGTTACTGCCTCTCTACTCCCACGTTGTGCCTGTGATTATGAATGTCAAGTCAAATGAGGGAAAGCCAGTCTACAAGTCACCTGCGCAGGCACAATGGTGGGTATAAGGTTAGAAAAAGAGCTTACCACTTTAGGCTACTCAAAAAAAATTTTATGTTTTTTGGAGAATTTAAAGGTGGCAAGAATTTATTACCAGTTTGGGGCTTCTGCAAGAATGCGTTGACACACAATACGATATTTTATTATTCTTACTAGTATTTTTCCTTAATCTCATCTGACCTCAAATGTCTTCTGCAGAGAACATAATTCTTTCTGCTGCTGTACAGGGAAAAAATAACTAATGTTTCTGCATCATTGCGGTATCCTTCCATTTACGGTGGCCCCCCCCCCCCCCATCATCATTAACGCTTTGTGATGGGAGATCGCCATCTGTAAACTAGGAGTCAAACCACATTTTGTGGACGGCTGGATTCGGTTCAAATGATTATACTCAAGTAACTCCTGCTTGCTGTTATCTTTTAAATTCTCCAGATGACACGCTTTTGCAATCTCCATTTACGATCTGCTTTCCTTATGAACACTTTAAAAACTGAAGTCTAGGGTTCAGCCAGTTGTCAACCGGGTCTGAAATGTTTTCGGACTATTGGACATCCAAAATGGGTAGTAGCATCTTGAGCCTTGAGCTCTAGGCCTATAAGTTAGATTTGAAATTTAAGGAACTTAAAGCTGACTTCTTAATTCATATTGATGCAGCGTTGTAAAGTTTCAAACCTTCAAGATTATCTGTGTTAATTTTGTGCAACTTGCTTTTAGATCTCTCACAAGAAACTTTGTCTGTTGTCATGTTAAGAGTGTTTTGTAGATAGATTTCTCTCTTGATTTATATATATAAATCGGTGGCCATGTATTGCCCTTAACGCATGTTGGTTGTTACTAGTGATCAGCCGATGAGTTTTTACCGATCCGATGTTGATGAAGGGTTAACCAATCCGACCGATACAATCCCATACTGATAATACGGAGAAAACATGATGAAAATTTAATTTCCATACAAAACCAACTTCAGTTTCTGGCTTTGCAAGAGTTCCAACTGCTGAGATTATCCAAAATGTTATGTCCAGCAATAAGCGCATATTTGTTCTTATTTCAACTTATGGTTTCAGTATATTAATCTTCTCAGTTAAATTTTAAGTTGGTCGTTGTAAAGCTTAGCATCGGAACCATCACGTGCTACATTTTCTTTACAAACTGAGAAAATGGCTTTGGTTTTCTCACTTGGTTGTTAGTTTTGCTGTGCTTGGTGCCAGTTTTGCAGGGAAGACGGTTGCACTTCTTGGCATAATGAATGTTTTTACCGGGAGCCTTACAGTGGTCCTATACCGATATGGCAAAAATACTGATACCAATATCGAACTAACCCTAGTCATCACCCTAGGGCGACGACGTTTTGCCCTTAAAGAGATGGATAGCTAGTAGGTCCTAAGGCAGACCTGAGAGCTATCGTGACGTCACAGGCCCGACTCAAGATTCTGACCTTTTGGTACAAAGTGCCGTGGATACAAATGCACATGCTAAGTTGACTAGGACGCGTACGCGCTTTTGCGGAGATAAATAGCAACACGTGCAACTAAGTGTTGTGTTCAACCATTGCCTAGACAGCGAGACAATATATATGGCATAGGCATGACACAGCAACAATCGCGATGAGATAACCTAGTAGAGAAGACTCCTGTGGAAAGTCATGGTTATTCGAATGCCACAATCTTGTATGTGATTCAGACCAAGGGATCTTTTTTTCTAATAGTCTATGTGCTGGTTTATTCTATATCTTGTGGGACCCTGACCCTCTCCCAGATAGGAGGAGATGGTACTGTCTGTGTTTGGAACGTCGTCGTACTATTCCGTAAAGCCTAGTGGCCAAAATCATTGGGGATTTGTTTTAAAATTAAATTATCAATTTTTTTTAACATAGGGGCTCAATTTATTTTGCTTTTGAGCAAAACATCGTGTAGATTCTATCATGCCCACGGCTTCAACCAGCACTTGTGCAAATCTTCATGGCCACTGTGTGTGAGCTGTTAAATTTGTATGTGAATTGAACACTGATGCCCGTTTGTAAAGAAGTGCTTGAGATAAGTCAATGTTTGATCTTCATGGATAAGTTAATTAGTGGTGGTGACTGGGGGTAGGAAGGTAACTGGTGGCAGCTAACTATGTTACTGGCCAGGCAGCTAGGCTAGTTTCTAAATTTGAGGAATGACCATGGATGCTGGAACACGCTTGCTACGAACAGAGTTGGCGTAGGCTAAGTGACACTTTTGACACCAGTACTAAGAAAGTTTCCGTTTATACCCAAGGATGCTGATCGAAAAATCCCTAGCTAAGGAGAAAGGAAAATTGGCAACTGATGGCCTATTGCACCTACAGTAATGGCGAAGCACTCCCAGCGACAAAAGAAATCGATAGCCTATTAGAAACCAACTTGGTTGAAACTTGCAATTTTTAACATTTTACTAAATCTATCACATTTTTATCACCAGTCTGGTGACTAAGCCTAACAAGTTTGATCAACAGACCACAAAAGTGTGCGTCATGTGATTGTGGTAACGGGCAGGTGCTAATGTTGATTCTTATTTAATCTCAGCTTGTTCTTGGAGATGCCAGCATAATATACACATCTCCACGACATATAGTTGCACTGAAGCGACCACTTCCAAATAGATGCAAGATGTTACGTATAATTTGGTGTTCAACCTTCCATAAGGTAGTGTGGCAGGGTAAATCAGTACTAACGGTATTGAGTCTATTGACGGTAAAAAAAAATTACGGTATCAGTATTGTTCCTTTCTTAGCACCATGGTATTACAGTAGCAGCAGTATTACTGTGATTATGGTGCTGATGACCATTCACGAACCAGCTTTGCCCTCTTTTTTGTTTTTGGATAGACGCAATTCTTTTAACTAAATTGTCACAAGTAAGTGCCAATAGGAAATTCGCACAAGCGAGTGAAACCCAATCCCACTGCCAAGCAGAGGAAATGCCCACATTGCGGCTGGAGGAAGCGGTAAAAGCTCTTCAGTAACAAGCGTGTCCGAGCGTGTTTGTAGCGGTGTCATAGCCTCCCTTCAAGAAGAAATCGAAATACCGCTATTAGTAAAAAAATTAAATGCAAAGAGCCATATTTTGTTCTCAAGTGGATAATAGCGCAAAATTACTTCCTAGAATAACCGTGGTATTACCGTAGACCGCTGTTTTCAGCACCATACTGTACCGTCCTGCAAAAATGTAATACCGTGCAACACTACGACAAGGTTAAGCTACGTGAACCGAACAAATTTTTGCTGATAGGCCTATTTCATGGATTCTGACACAAATATACCATTTTAAAGGTTTTTGTTGGCCAGCTTTCCAACTATACTATAGGGATAGACCGATATTAATATCGGTATCGGTATTTACAGATATTATCGGTATTTTTGGTGTATCGGTATCGGATCTGTATCGGTGTTTATTTACCGATATTTTAGCCGATACGACCAACTTCCGTGCACGCTGGCTACTCCACCTAGCTTGTGAG
Organism: Lithobius niger; assembly: GCA_023313725.1. NCBI lineage: Eukaryota > Metazoa > Arthropoda > Chilopoda > Lithobiomorpha > Lithobiidae > Lithobius > Lithobius niger. Next base: position 8,165 of record JAHWFP010078526.1, read on the forward strand.
AAACCTTTCCTGCAGAGCATCACTTGTATCCCATGACGACATCTGCACAGCAGCTTAGTGAATTCGACGTGTGTGCATTGCCAGAATCAGGACAGGGCTTCTTGGGATTAGGCCTATCTGCAGTGTACTCGGGGATTTTTTTTTACAGTCGAAGGTACACTTGCGGATCTGCCACCACTGAGAAAAAAAAATTAGAAATTAAATTTTCTTGCACACCAGTTTCATAATGATGAAGTATGTGTTTGACTTTCTGACCCATTGACTTTTTTTTTTAAATCGGTATCGGTATATCTGTATCGGATCTGTATCGGATCGGCATGTGAGGGGAAAATCGGTTTCGGATCGGATCGGATCGGTATTTTTCTGTATCGGTCGATCCCTACTATACTAACTCCAAGTTCCTAGTTAGGCTAGTCTAATGTTTGGAAGTCGCCTATAAGAGAACGTGAAGATTTGGGAGAATTCTTTATTCTTTTAACAGAGTTTAGGCTAACATCTGTGTTTCTATAAGAACACACTTGCATTTGCATTTATTTTGATAATACATTTTATTTATAAAAATAAATAAGCAAGTGGCCACATCGGTAAATGCAGTATGGTAATGATCAGGTGGTACACTAGTTTGCCGTTTCGAATCCGGGTCATATCACATGAATAACATGTGCATAAAGGTGGCTTACTGCACTACATTATTTCTAATGTAAGACTTTCGCTTTATTTACAATTTAAACATATGCCACCCTATGCGAACCGAGTATTTTTTAAAATTTTACTTTGAAGGTCAACTAGTTTGGTATGTATATATTTTTGTAGGCTACTGAACTACGTTACTTCTAGCATAACATTATAACACTTTCTTTTTTTACCATAATATTACACCCTACTATTATTTTAATTCCTGTAGGAAAAAGGCCTAGCAACAATAACGATGACTCTGGTACCCTCACAATTCTGGCAGTACATAACAAACGAATCTGTCTCCGGCTAGCCTAGTATCACGTCTGTCAGTTATGACTATTAGAGTAGCAAGCTACGGTAGTTGCCACATGGCTAGTAGAAAACCCAGGGTTTGATGAGGGAATGGAGTGAGGGCATATCGCTTGCTACGGGGCAATACACCGAAATGGGTCCCCCCATCCCCAATAAGAAGTTAAAAAATCATAACAGCACTTTTAGGGTCTTTGCTGAATCTTTATTTTAGGCTAGTCACATTTCCCAATAATTGCTTGGCGGTGGGGGAAGGAGGGAGGGGTGTACTCGCAAACAGTGTTCATGAGTAAAAATTGTGACAACATGAAACGTTCAGTAGGCTATCACTGTTGTTTCAGAAAACTAAAACGCAGCTAGGGGTTTCACTTGTCCCAGTCGTTATGTTCACTTACAATAATATTTGGTTGGACATCATGTAATATTCATTCAATGAACTGAAAACATGACGCGAGTAAGTCCTACATGTCGTGCAGGAAACTAGTTTCAGGAAACTAGTTACACAAAATTTCAGGAAACTTTTGACGTTTGTCGACTGTAGCCTATGTGCGCGAACATTAGCAGAGGGACATTAACCCGAACAAGGTGCAATAGTACAAACAGCTTACTCATGGAGCACTTGCTGTCCCATTTTTGGATAGCCTACCCCTCTTCGTACTGGGGACCAGGAGTACCACCCAGTCTTCCCCAGCCAACCTGCAGCTCTGAATAACAGCATATTCCTTGACTATTTTTTTCACCGTGCTCGTTAGGACTAAGGCAGCAGTAGGCCTATTTCGCCGTCTACTTAGGTGGCACCACACGGAATCATTATAACTGCCTATTTATGTTTGGAGTTTGTGGTTCTGTTGTGAAGGTATGGAGGGCTGCATGGCTACGGCCTGTACACTCTTCCAAAAGGGTAGCAAATACTAACATCAAGTCCTTTTCTTTTTACATTTTCAACCAACATGCTTTTGCTGAAACATAGCATGCAACACATTGACTAACAAACTGGAAGTAGCATCAATACTAGAAAAACTTCCCTACCGTTGACACTCATTACTGTGGAACACTGTATTAAATTAGCCTAGCACCAATACTAATGCTTGAGTTATTAACGACATGGAAAAATTTTTTAAAAACCCCCCCCCCCCCCCCCCCCCAATACCCTCAGCCGCCGTGCCACACTTTTATGAGTCAGTCGAACAGGCACCTAATATTTTTCAGCCGCCGCCTGGCCTAGTCACCGGAAAAAAGGCTAAAGCCAAAAATGTTTAAACTGTAATACATTAAAATAACACTAAACAATCATAAAATTACTTGCAACTTTGTCTTTAACGGCGAACTGCTGAACTGTCTTACGACACTTCCATATTTAAAAAAACCAGTTCTCTTGCCAGCAACTTATGAGCACCATGCATTTGTATGCAACCTTCACCAATGTCAGTCGCCACTCGCCAAACGGCGAGGAAAATTCAGCAGTTGGTGACTTGGTCTTTTTGAGCTTTTTGCCAAAATGGCGACTGAATAACAAACCCTGATGCTTAAATTGTCATCTCTCGGGAACCGTATTAGCTAGAAACAAGCGGTTTGCGGCATTGCAGGCAGAATGACAAGGGCTGTACAACCAAGTGTGCAACAATGTCGCTAGCCACTTTAGTTGATTGGAGAGTTAGATTAATGCAAACAATATTTTTAAAGCATTAAGTAGCAGCATAACTGCTAAAATTGTTTCTACATGTCAAGGAGGTAATGGACAATGGCGAGTGCATTTTAATGTCTACCGGCCAAATGGTGAGTGCCACGCAAGTCACATTCGTGAAGGTTGTTTGTATGATCATTAGCATGTATGGTTACTTTCGGATTTGTTTTAAGGTTCAGTAATAATGTTGGGGCACATGCATGTGGTCACCTAGAAATATATTATGTCTCCCCCCACCCCCACCCCAAAATAGCATCGATCTATTTAGTTAAAAATTCATTTCGATCGATTTAGTGGAAAATTAGCCGCCAGCCAGCCGAATTTATGGTGGGCCGGTGGTGGCCAGAAAATTAGTGGCTAGCCGGAATTTATGCTAAGCCTGGCTAGAAATAACAAAATAATGCGGCTGATGGCTATTAGCCCCCCCCCCCCCAAAAAAAAAAAAATAAAACGACATGGTTGGTGGGCCACATTCCACAAAAAATGACGAGGAGTTGACATTTATTTATAAATTCTCCTCCATTCTTTCCAAGTTTTCAGTACCGTATTAAAGTGTGTTAAGCTATACTGGGAGAAAAAAAAACCGCCTACAACTGGTTTTAAAATTCATGTATCCCAATATACCAATTCACGGATGATAAAACCATTTGCTGGAACACTTATAGCCATCCACGGCGTATCCCAGCATAGGGAGTCCCAGCCTTAAATTTTAGCCCCCTTGCCCTTGACCTTTCATGGGTTCCTTCCCTTTTCTTGGTTGCCCAACACTACAGCTAAAAAATGTACACAGCTCTAAGATCTAAGGCTGATGGCTCAACAGACAGCGGCCCTGTTCTTCAACAATGATTACGCTAAGCCAGCCAAGATCCAATGGATAATTTTACCACACGAAATTGGCTATGGTTTAAAGGGAAAACAGTTTTAGGTAGAATCAGTAAGCGGTCGTCTGACCTTAGTAAACACACACAGAAACGATTACCATGACAACCTGAACCTCACCTGTCCCCAAAAGCGCTCTTCCAGAAGTCGGCAGCGTCACTTTTCGTTATCCTATATTGTTCACCACCGAAACTACCATTTGGGAAGATAGCTTTTAATTCTGACAACATATGACTAAATACGAGACTCAGTTTCGTCAAATTGCGACGATAATGAGAGTTCTCGTCAAACATTCGTTCTTTGCCTTCTTTGAATAGTTTCATGGCTTGTTTGCATTTGCGTATTAAATTTTCTATAAATACTTTAAAGTATTCGTTTTCGTTTAACACTTGCATCTTGTCCTCGTATTTGGCATACACTAATCGTAGATGTTGGTATGTATCCGGAAGAATATCCAATATGAAAGGTGGACTGTTCTTCAAATTCATCCTCGGATGTTGGCACAGTTTCACCACTTTGTCCATTAACTTCCACGTCTTTTCAATTGTCCTCCGATCTATGATCAATTTGGGAGGAGCTATGGCTTCGGATAGCGCCCCGTGAATCCGACTAAATAACGAATTGGACTTGTGTAGCGGTCTAGTGCGAGTGCTCACCGCCATTTTCCCTTTTTCCAAGTCACATGAAACAGGAAATAAATGAGGGACAAGGCCCGTTGAGATGCAAGTCATCACACTGACTCTCTATCTCACTAGGCTTTGGCGAGACAAACAGTTGTGCATTTTAAGTTATAAATCCTGAAACTGAAAATTTCACGAGTACAATTTCATTTATTTATTTATTTATTTAAAGCAACTTTTGTCATCAACGTGCTTTACACATGAAGTCGGCCGCGTTGAAGAAATAGCGTGCACAGCACCCCAAGAGTGCAGGGGCAAGTTTTAATAAAAGGCATAGTAGGTTTCAGTGGCCATTTTTTTCTGGAGAGTTTTTTCTTGTTCTTTTTTTTACCTTCTATTCGTATCCTTTTTTGCCCTTTTCAGATTTTATTGACCTTTTTAGGCTTTCACTTTATTGCCGTTTTCAGTCCTTTATTGCCCTTTATAGGCCTTTTTTTTAGCCCTTTTGGCCCTTTCTCAGCCACCGCCGCACCATCAAATGTCGGCACAAATAGGCATTTTTTTTTTTTTTTTTTTTTTTTACAAAAATGGGATTTTCCGAAAAGGGCAGGGACAATGCCCCCCCCCCCCCCTCTTCACCCTTTGCCCCTATCCTGTGCACGCCACGCCACTGCATTGAAGTAAATAAACGACGTGGAGAGGAGGGGGTGGTCGCTTTGGTCTGACAACCCCCCTCCCCACCAAATGTCAAAGGTCTGAAAAAAATTTGTTTCCATTGAAAAATAGTTGAAAAAGTATGTCATACTAAAAAAACTAACTTTTCGTTTTTTTTTTTCATTTAACCACTTTTTTTGTTGTTAATGTACTTTTCAACTATTTTTTCAATGAAGACAGTGTTTTTTGGACCTTTGAAAAATGTTTTCGTAGGGTGGAGGGAGGGGGGTACGACCAAAGCGCAACCTATTTTGTGACTTTTCTTTCAACACACTAAAGGTCTCAGGCTTCGACTTTTTTCGTGGACCTCTTTTTTTTCGACCACTAAAGGGCACCAAGGTGGACTTACTCAATGATATAACTATTTTGGAGTGCAAAGCAGCCTGCTTCGACACAACTATTTTGGAGTGGAAGTCGTCCCACCCTCACCCCATATAGCAGGGGTAAAGCCTAGTTAGTGCTGGATTGCTCTCTTTGGGGTAGAAAATTGGTAGAGTATAGGCCGGACTACAGGTAGAACCACTTTGCTGGGCTGCCATATTGGGCGTCCTCTCGGAAAATGGCACCCACACATTTTTTTTGTTTGTTTATAACTGCATTGGATTGCTCACTTTGGGGTAGAAGTCTGAAAAGTGGTGGAGTACTAGATAGGACCACAAGCAGCATAGTTTGCTATAGAACCACTTTGGAGGGTTGTATTGGGCACCCTCTTGGAAAATGACCCAAAAATTCTTGTGTGTGCTTATAACTGCTTTGGTGGGGTCCTATATTGGTCGTCATCTTGGAAAATATGAATAGGCCGTTTTTTAAAGTGAATTTTATTCTCAACATTTTTGCTTATAACTGCTAAACAATTCATCTGAATGAAAACAAAGTGATCACATGATATGTTCAGCATGTAACCACTTTTAAAATGTACTTTAAAAACGTCCTAGTCGTTATTTTACATAAAATTAGCCCTTCTGGCCGATATTAATTGTGCAATTCTCACTGTGTCACTTCTGTTCTATTTACATATGCTAGTGTATAAATTTATTATAATTCCTGACTTTAAACGATGCAGCTGCACATCTAACTAAGAAAAGCTGATGTAATTAGGATTAGCTGAACGTTGGAGATGTATGCTTTCCAACAAGAGTAATAAATACATTTTATCATAATTAAGAGCTAAGGTTTGGTAGTTTCTCTATGCCATAG
>JAHWFP010078526.1:14645-41409 GCA_023313725.1 Lithobius niger
GATAAATGGGTTTAATTAAGCTTAGATGAAAGTTAGAGATGTTTATTTTCCAACAAGAGTAATAAAAACTATTTACCGTAAATAGAAGCTGCATGACGACTGTTTTTCTATGCTGTAGCACCATGTTTTCTGTGTCTATTCACTATACATTATATCTTTAAATCACTTCAGTGGCAGTTCCAATCAAGCTAAATGTATTTAATTAGCTTTAGGTGAAAGTAGTGTATATTTTACAACAAAGGTAAAATACACCCGTTTAGCTTAATTAGAACTGCCACTGCAGCTGTTAAAAAATATGTAACCTAATTTTAGACTGGGCGAAAGCTCCTGTTTTTTATGTTTTTTTTTTGCTGTGATTGGGGTTGAGTTTTAATTTCATAATTTCACAGTGAGTGTGGTTAAAGATGTAACTTGCAATAAAAAGAAGCAGAGAGCACGGTGCTACAGCATAAATAGCTGTATCTGAGCTCTAAATAGGAAAAATAGTTTTTGTTACCATTGCTGAACATATACACCACCACCTTTCATGCAAGCCTTATTACATCCATTTATCTAAGTTAGGGCTGCCAGTGCGGAAGTTTAAAAGTGTAACTTGTGGTGAATGGACACAAAAGGCACAGTGCCAGAGAAGGCACTAAAGAAGGTACCACAGAAGGCAAGGTAAACAGCCGTAGCGTGGCTTCTAATTATGATAAATCATTTTTATTACCTTTGTTGGAAAATATACATCTCATTCTCAACCTTCATCTAGTCTAATTAAACCCACTTATCTTAATTAGAACTGACACTGCCACAGGTTAAAGACATAACTTGTGGTGAACAGATGCAGAAACCACGGTGCTGCAGCATAGACAGCGGTATCTTAGATCCTGATTATGATAAATAGTTTTAATTACTCTTGTTGGAAAGTATACATCCTCACCATTCATCTAAGCCTAATTACATTCATTTATCTTACTAGAACTGCCAAAGCCAAATGGGCTCGAGAAGTGTTAAGTAAATATGGATGCAAACCTATATACGTTGCCTTTTGGATTTAAATGTCAGGCTGTCTGAGCGGGGAATTGAACACACGACCTTTGAATCCAAAAGCGAAGTTCTTCCGCTAAGCCAACTGGCCGTGTCCGTATGACTTATCGGTACGAATTTGGCCTTTGGTTTCAAAGATTGTGGGTTCAGTTCCTTGCATCCGTATTTATTCAAGGATTTTACCACGGCAACATTAATGCAATACACGTCTGTAGGACCTTAGCAACATATAAAATTGATCCTTTTTTGAAGGAAATTTTAATTTGAACATACGGTACTATGTAACCAGTTTGTTTTCAGACAGGTGAATGGTTCAGCAAAAAAAAATGTATTTGGATGCCATTTTCCAAGATGGCGTACCACCAAAGTGGTTCATGAGCAACATATACAGTTTTTTGGTTCAATCTGTACTCTACTTGTGGTCCAATCGATTACTCTACCAATTTTCACGCTTCTACCCCAAAGTGAGCAATTTAGTTAAATTAAAATTGGGATCAAATTTAACTAAATTGCTCACTTTGGGGTAGAAGCGTGAAAATTGGTAGAGTAATCGATTGAACCACAAGTAGAGTACAGATTGAACCAAAAAACTGTATACCACTTTGGTGGTACGCCATCTTGGAAACTAAATAATTTTGGGTGAAGGTTCACTCCTTCAACGATGTAACTACTTTGGGATGAAGGTGTTCCCCTCCTTCCCGCTTTTTCCTGCCATCTAAACAATTTTGGGGTAAAAATGCACTCCCTCAATGACCTAACTAGTTTGGGCTCAAATAGAACTTCCTCATCGAAGGTTCCCCTCCCCACCAAAAGCTAAACAATTTTGGGAGTCAAGGTGGACCCTCCTCAGTGACATAACTATTTGGGGGTGAAGATGGTGCCATCCACTCCAATAACTAAACAATTCCAGCCTCAACATGGGGCTCTCAAAATATTAAATAATTTTTAAGTCATGGTGGACCTCCTCTAATGACTGAAAAATGTATAGTGATTTCATATGGTATAATTCGTCTTGGGTTGTGCCTGGTCGCAGCTGGTTCTGGAGGGCCAGTGCAATTTGATTTCAGAAAGTTAAAATTATAAACGGCTGCTCTCGGCTTCGTTTGTTTGATCCACAACTGGTGGTCGATTTTGAAGTATACTGAAGCATTTTCGACATTTCCACCTGCACGGCATGGCGCACTTTTGGATTTCGGAAGGAATAATTAATGCATGCCAAGCCGTGCCATTTCACGCCAGCCGTTTGCTGGGAAGCGGTCGTAGTATCGCTCTTCCGCGGGGCATGGAACCCAAACATTATTCCTTTTGAATATGTGGGCACGGCATATGTGGGAACGGCGCACAAACATTGTTCTGTGTGAAATCGCGTATAGGGGGGAAGGTTGACTTGTCCCCAATGATTATGCAGTCTTGGAATGAAAGATTCCTATCTCTCCCCCCCCCCTGCCCCCAACGACTTAATAATTTATGGGTTAAGTCGAACTCCCTCCAGTAACTTAACAATTATGGGGTCAACGTGAGGCCCCAAACGATTTAACATTTTTTGGTTATGAACGATGTCTTCCCCTAGAACAGAACAATTTTTGTTTGCGGTCAAAGTGAGGCCCCCAAAGATTATTAGGGGTCATCAAGATGGGCCCCGAATAACTAAACAATTCTTGGTTCAGGCCATGGATAAAGTTTGCACCCTGTTTAGCAGTAATTTCCCCCTATGCCCACTGACTTCAGGGGTCCCCCCCCCCCAGGCCCCCGGCCTTCAGGGGTCCCCCCCCCATAGGCATTTTTCTTCATTCTGGATGTATTCCTCCCCTCCCCCCATTAGACTATATATTTGACTATGATGAATTTTTTTATTTCCTGTAACACTCGATTCTTGATCCCTTCCCTTTCACTCGTATGGCGTGTTTCTATCATGTCCAGAAAAACTAGATAGCACGTCTTTCCGCAGATAGCGTGTCCACATCGTGATCGAAGATATCAACTTTCTCCTCTCCCGTGCTTTAATACACAGAGGTGTGCGAACACGACATATTCTTTGGCGGCGACAAAATTCAATTTTTTTTTTCACAATGACGGCACCATTATTAGACACCCCGATATTGACAGGGCACTGTTGACTCAAAAAATTAATGCCCCACGATGGCGGTCCCGGAAAGCACACAGCTCTAAAGCTGAATTTTTCTTTCTACTTGTTGAAAAATATTTACTACTTGCAAAAACTTGTAATCAGAATTTTGATTGTCATTAAAACAAACGAAACTGACAACAACGTTATTTATTGACTGATTACTATTTACAGTTCAAGACACGTTCTACGGCAATTGCTGAAAAAAAAGTAGATATTATCCGCGGCGCGCCGTATCACCTGAAGTAGCCCGACAAGTAGCAGCGCGTGTAGTGTGATTTTATGGCGTAGCGGCGCACACCTCTCTTCTGATAGCATGAATCGGGGCGATGCGAAGATAGATTAGAAACTAGGATAACGCAGCTTATCACTTTGAAGCATTCGGCAAACCCTAGCGGTAGTTGCGGCTACTAACACCTCTGTTAATGCTTTGTGACGTCGGCAAACCAATATGAGAGGTGTTACAGTAGCCGCAACTTCCGCCAGGACTTTACGTACGCTAAGAATTGATCAGACGTGATCATTTTTAACTTGCTAATGTAAGACGCTGCCTTCAGGTAGAGGCGCTCAGGTTTGTTCACGTAACGGGCCAACCTCAGCCCACCGCCTCAGCCAATGAAAGCCACGATTAATTTGTGAACGGAACGTCGTCTGTGCCCGACCGATGGGTTGGATTGGATTCTGGACTCCGATGTTGTTATCAGTGTTGAGTTGGCTCTCAGGACCATTTTGTCGGATCGTTAATTAGTGCACTTTTTACACTAAGGCACGTTAGGTTTTTCGCCATGAACAGACCTGATAAGAATGGTTCAAATCCCTTCAGGCGGCCGTGGATGGTTTCGTCTGGAGCGGCTTTAGCTCCTAGCGATTTTCTCCCGTCAAAAAAATCTTTAAAAGGAATTATTGCAGGTAAGGGATTACGGATATCATACCAGGAATTAGGCTAACAGAATATTTGTTACGAATTCTGCGATCGGCCGTCATATGTTTGTAATCCGTGTCGTATGGTTTGTCAACCACTTAGCTTCGTATATGCACAGGAGGCGCATGAGCTTTCGTCGCACACCTGGCAAGATCATTTAACAGCCGTGTAAAAATTAAGTTATTGGTTTTGTAGTGATTGAAAAAGAGACCTGCACCACGATCATTAATCCATACGTGTGTTTAACTTTGAAAATTAAAGTTGAAACCCGTAAGGAGGGTATCGTGTGTTAATTTTCATAATCTTCCTTTTCCTTATCCGGTATTTTTATTTTTCCTGCCCGCATGTATTATAGCAGGAGCGTATGGAATTTACGCTCCTGATTATAGATTATAGGCATGTGCCTATTAAAATAGGGCCTACCTATAGAAAATAATTAAGCAAATAAAAAAAAAAAAACTTGCCATAGAGGTGCTTTTGGGAAGTGGTGAACGAACTAATGCCTGTATTTTTCCAGAATGCTATAGGTTCGATTCAGTGGCGTAACTATGTCACGCTACGCCCCCCCTGCAAAATTCCAGTGTGCGCCCCACACCCAGGGACCCGCAAACCATTTCATGACAAATCAAAGGTGTATTTTAATATTTTAATTTTTTTAATTTTATTTTTACTTACCAGTACACTACTTGCATTTCCAGCTTGTGGTTGCATTTCAAATTTGTTTTGTCTTTCTTTTATTTCTACAAGTGTGTTGACAACTACATCTAAATTTATTTTTCTAGCTTGCTGCCAAATTAAAATATCAGCATTACACTAAGGATGTACTAGTATTTAACTGTTTATTACGATAACTGTAATGGTTTAAAGAATCTAATATGTAGCATTAAATCAGCATAAGTCCGCATATCTGCACTTTCCCCCAGCTTTCTGACATTCTGGCTCAACAGCTGGTGTAAAAGACGCCAACGTTAACGTAATATTTAATACCATTGTTGACGCAACAACTTGATGCCACTGAACACTAATAAAATAATATTAACTATCTGTAACTAACTTTATGGGCGAAGTGCTAGCACGCTTCTAGCTGTTATATACGGTTATGCAGCGCCTTCCAATTCTCACGCATGCTTTCTTTCAGGGTGCATTTTGTCGGAAAGCTAAATGGCTATCGCAAAGGCTACATTCACTTGAGTTTTAACTAGCCGGGGTCTTTAGCACGAGCCATATTGTAACACTGTCCCGTTCGTTGTTGCATTGGCGTTTGTTTCTGTTGGGGCCCAGCGTTGGATTACCCAGTGCTTTCCATCAACAATACACGTCATAATATTTCGTTTGTAACTGACTGTTGCTGTTAATCAACATTACCATTCACATTGCTGGCTCTTTTTCATTACTATTGTGCAAAGAATGAACACACTCACTATTTTTTTCATTGCTACTGTGCCAAAAATGAATATGCTTCATCTTTTTCAAAGATGCCGTGAAAAAGAATGAATATGCGTGCCCTAGACCTATTGCATTAATATGCTGCTCTTCGGGGCTTGCTCGCCGTTTTTCGTTGCTACTGTGCAAAGAATGAACATGTTCGCCCTTTTTCATTGCTCCGTGATAAGAATGAACATGCATGCCCTATTGCATTAATATTCCACGCTTGAAGTCACAAGTCCACGCTTGGATTAGGCGTCACAATTACTGCCTTCCCCGTGTACCAAACATCGCCTGGGCTCTGTGTATATATACACACAGGTAATAACGGTTCAAGCTATATCAAGCATCCATTCAGTTAGCTACGCTGAAGTTGGCGTATTTTTGTTAGCAGCTCAGTCAAGGTCAAGTCATTCAAACCATGCGATGCTTTCTTACAATTCATTGAAACAAGCGCATTCGTATGGTGCAACATCAACCACAATAGCCTCTGTCGCTAAGACACCTAATTAACATACACTTGTTAAACATTTTATGATACTGGCTGCCAGGGCCGTAGGAAGCAGTGCGGCATTTGCCATACCACTTTTCGCCACACAGTTTTAAAATACCACATATCCAAACACCACAATGCTGTTACAGTCGTCAACACTTTGAAGTGAAGTGAAGTGAAAGCTCGCTTTCTGCCGAGCTTTGGTGAGCAGCGTTTGTCCAGCTAGCATAAACTTTCTATTCCCCCCCCCCTCCCCACGAAGGACAATGAGCTTGATCTAGGGAAGGAGGTTTGTGGGGAGAGAATTAAAAAAAAAAAACCTTCAAAACATGGCGCTATCCAAAGCAAGTTTCAGCAAATGGTCAACAGCAAACTTTGGAGAAAGCCCAACACGGCAGTAATTTTGTGAGACAGTGGCGGATCTAAGGGGAGGGGGGGACGAATTACTTATTATAGGCTACGTACACAAGGGTAAGGTCATAAAATGACGTCACATAAATAAAAAATAAATAAATCACAAGGTAATGGGTAAAAGAAGCAGTCATCATGAAAGACTGACCTTGTTAGGATACGAAATATACTAATCTGAGAACGAAATAAAATCTAACTGTTCCGACTGAAACTCAAACACAGGACTTCCCATCGACCTCACGTTATTTGGATACACTAAAACCTTATATGAACACTACAATTTTTCCCCTTCCCATTAAATCTTACACATAATGTACTAAATATGTGTGAACTCTGTGCAAATCCATGAAATCTGATCAATTAATCCATGAATTCCCTGAATTGACAGTGGTGGAGAGGAGTTACTCCATGACATGTCGGCACCAGTTTTTTTCAGTATAGGGTTGTGAAGGCCTGGAATTCGTTGCTGAATCATGTGGTCTTTTTAAGGCAAAACGTCAAAGTTAAATAGCCATCTACTGTCGTTTACCCATTACTCCTTAGATGAGTTTGGGGGGTCTTTTTTAGGTAATTTTATCAACTCAAACAACCATCTTTTGTTGTTTCACCACTTTATATATTTGTGGGACGCGTAAGTGACCTTTTATCGGCTTTGCCCTGTCCTGTCATGATTGTTTTGTGCCATGAATGGATTATTTATTTAGAACTTGTGGTAAAGTGTGCAATCAAAGTGTGCGTTTCTGAATTCTCTGCAAAATCCAGGTTGAAGATTTGTCGTTTATGTCGTAGCTATTTTGGCGTTTGTTGAACCTCTCGGCCCAGCCCTTTACTAGGCATCGTGACGAGCGAAACTTCTAACGAGGTCCAAAGTTGAGCCAGTTCAGGTACACAAGTATCAGTTTGCTTCAAATCCACAATGATCAAAGAATTTTATAACCTAAAAAAAAAAACTGGCATTTCTAATTGCCGTTTCGAAAAGATCCACTACCTGTAAATTTTTGCATTCAGTTCCTGTAATGCTTTCTCTCCTTGACGTTTTTTCTTTGTCAAGATCCGGCCAGCTGCGTAACCCAAATGCACATATGTCGTGCGCAGCCCTCCTACAAAATCATTCAGGTGAGGCAGCCTGCCATCTCCTTTCCTCAACATCTCGTCCGAGACAGTCACTTCGTTTTCTCTCCCCCTTCATCCCAGCCTTCGCCCGAAATATCGGAAGAGTCCCGAAACACCTGAAGAACTTTCGGCTTACGCAAGATGGATCGCCCGAAAGAGTCGGCTGAATCACCGCCATGAACTCCGTCACCGCCGGTCAGACCTCCGGCAATTGTCTCTGGTCCCGCTTCAGCATAGCCCATCCCCCGCGGTCAAGTTTCTTCCACTTTTCATCCCGAAAACGCAAGAAGAAAAGACTGACGTCAAGCATGCCCAAGCACCTGCTGCTTCCCCGCTTGAACTCTACTTTACACTGAAAGATCCTCACAGGCAGCCAACCATCGACTCAAATGTGAATTTTGTCACGAAAGCAAAGACAATAATGAAGTTGCTGTTGTTGCATCCATGCTTCTTACAACACAAAGGTAGACGACAATGCCATTACAGCTCATCGTCTGTCTCTTTTCCCAGCCTTGGCTGACGTCTTACTGTTGTGTCAATGACGGTCGTATCGTTTTCTTCTCCCTCATTTGCAGCTCTAATGCTTCCGTCCGTCGCTGCCTAATGTCCCTCACGGATCATATTGCAACTCCTTCGAACCTTCGTCCTTCACTGCTTGCTTCACCAGCCATTGTTCCATTGTTGCAGCTCTTCAACCTTTATCCTTCGCTGCCTTCTGTCCTTCACCGACTTTCATAATATGCCGGTCTTCAACCTTCATCTGTTGCTGCCTTCTGTCCCTCACTGACCTTCGTTTGCAGTTCTGCTAATCGTCCATCGCTGCCTACTGTCCCTCGTCAACCACCATCGTACTTCCTTTGGACCTTCGCCCTTCTCTGCCGGCTGTCCCTCACCAGTCATCGTTGAAGCTCTTCATCTCTCATCATTCGCTGCGTTCTAGAGGATAGCATGCTTTTTGCGGAACTTCTGAAGACGGTCGCCTCGCCCTTAGTCCTTCCTGCATCAAAACACCTTCGAAGCGTTCGCCTGAATGAGCCTCCAGCTTTCGACCAACAGAAACTTCCAGCTTTTGTTCGAAAGAAGGCCCATCTTTCGACTGAAAGAAGCCTCAAGCTTTCGTCCAAAAGAAGACCCTGCATCTTGTCCCCGCCTGCTGGCTTCATTCGGCCTGCTAGCCCTCCTGCAGCGGACCCTTCTGATCCTGACTGCTGTCTTCTAAATGATCACATTGTTTTCGCCTTCTCCTGCAAGGCTGCTTTCACCGAATGACATCCCACCATAGACACTTTTGCTGAAAGAAGCTCCCTCTGCAGCTTTTTACCATAAGAAGATTTTCACAGGAAGTATCTCCTGTACATCAACAACTTTCGCCGAAGGGCCCATGGGACCAACTATAACTTGGGACCTAGAATTGCCCTCCCAGAAAGAGAACTTCATAATCATTGATCACAACTTAAGGTCGACGCGCCATTAAGCCTCACCCCCCCCCCCCCCACAACTTAAGGTTCTCTGCCCACATTCAAATGCAAGGCTTACAGGACCCTTGTCTTTCTTGACCTTTACCAGAAAGACATTTCTTTTGCTGTAGCCTACCGCAGTAAGGTGCGCAGTATCTTGGAATAAGCAGACCGTGCCTGGTAGGTCCGCCTCGGAGAAGACTGCGATAAGTTGGAACGTGTGCAGAGATGTGGGGCTCACGAACACCTCTTACTGAAACCTCTTTTGAATATCAACGAGTGAGAGGAGACCTCATTCTGACTTTCACTTGCCATACTTTTGCAAAGACCAGGCCTCAGTTGACTGGTTCTCACTCTCCTCTAATCCGGTTACCCACAACCATGGGGGACAGATGCAACACCACCCTTCGTTAACACACGTTTTCCTTTCGTGTGGTGAACACTTGAAATAAGCTACCACAACACATTATCAGTACAACCTCTGGTTTGCAATTCAAGCAGCGCCTTGACACCTTGCGTGCTACCTAATGTTGTCAGCCCTCACTGTTAAAAGAACTGGTAACTTTGTGACCCGCTTGGTGCCAAAAGCATTTTGTGCTTCCTGCCAAGAATCTATTAATTTCAGTTTACCCACCCTTCCTCCCCTCTTGAGTCACCAACATGAGAGATCAAGAGGAAAAAAAGATGACACGCTGCCTCGTCTGAATGCGTTTGTAGGAGGGCTGCACAATGCACAGTTGGTTTACGCAGCTGGCAGGCTCTTGATAGAGAAAAAACCTCAAGGGAGAGAAAGCATTGCAGGAACTGAATGAAAAAATTTACAGGTAGTATATTTCGTTTTAGGCAATAGAAACCAATTTTGACCTCCCCGGAAAAATTGGGCTTTTTTTGGGGGGGGGGGTGATTTGTTGTATGGGAAACCTTGGCCTTAGATTATTTGAAACCAGTCGGAACAAAGCTGTGTAAAGCTTGCTTGTAGTTTAGGAGATCACTGTTATAAACGGAGTTCTGCCGTGAAGGAATTGGAACAAGTTTGTTGCTAGCTTTGAAATGTGGAAACCTTATCTGAAACAATACATTAACTTTTTTTTTTGAACAAGCCGGCCTTGAGTAACAAATTTGTAACATTTTTCACATTTCAGTGTTCCACTTTTCAGTTTTCTCCTGTCTTGGGTGCTAAAGTGCTAACCCATCTCTATTCGCACGGCGGCATAGTAAGCACTTCTATTGATCTGAGTAGCCTAGGGACCTAAGCATCAAATTTTCCACCCCTTATGATTGCTGGGTACAAAATGCCTAATCAATACGATAATAAATAAGAATTGGTTGCTATGACTTTAGTTAATAAATAATGAATGCAATTGCTAGTCTACCTAGGTGTACGTATTGATAATAATCTACATTACGCTTAGCATTGTTACGGTTTATGTAGGCCTACAGTTTTGTAGTCGTTGCTATGGGATTTCCCCATAATTAGACATTTGTCTGGAGTTACTCAAGTGAAGGTCGATTCCAGTTTTTGTGTGCCCCCGCTGCCTTTTTGTACTAGGCTATTTGTAATGTTTTTTTAAGTGTGGTTGCTTATTATTTGTGATATTTTCAACTTTTTAAAACGATGTTGCAAATTGCAAATGCAATTGTTTGTGTTTACAGGTGGTATAACAGGAGGAATTGAAATATGTATTACCTTCCCAACTGAGTATGTGAAGACACAATTACAGTTGGACGAAAAATCGGGAAAAGCAGGATCTGCCCGGCAATACAATGGAATTATTGACTGTGTGAAGAAAACTGTGCGTGGTCATGGTGTCCTCGGTTTGTACCGGGGGCTGAGCGTTTTATTATACGGCTCCATTCCGAAATCTGCTGTCAGGTAAAGTGAATATTGTAAAAAATTAAGCTTACTAGAGACACGTAATTTCTGCAAGCTTCTCACCTATTAGCCTACTGCTGTAGGAACAAAATTTTGTAAATTTCTTATTTTTTCTGTGGCTTATATTGTAGCCTATGGTACAAAACAAACCATTAGGCCTACTGGAATTACTTTGACCTAACTAAACCATGCGCAATGGCTGTTTGCCGTGACGTCACCATGAGTTAGCCAATTACAAACGAGAACAACGGCTGTTTGGCCATCTGATTGGACTAGCCCAGTCACGTGATATGCACGTCACAGCAAACAGCCATGGCGTGTGGGATCGAACGACCTGTAACTAGGAAATTATTCATCACGCTCGCTTTCAAAATCAGGATACTGTCTGTATCTTGCGCAAATTTTCGACTACATCAACAGTCTTCATCAGGCGCGATTAAGGAAATTTTGAGTCCTCTGGTTACATCTTCATTGTTTTCGTCACCTCGAAGAGAACGTCCATGGTCCCCGATATTTACGAGGTATGGCCACCAGTATTTACAATGCTGTGTTCATCGTGCAAATGGCATATAACAAGGTCCAGGCTTTTTTGCGAGGACAATGCCATTTGCAGGAGTGAATGCAGCATTGTATGTATTGGACCCAGTATTGTAAATATAGGTGGCTATTCTGATTGCGTATGCATACCTTGTAAATATCGGGGGCCGTGGATGTACCTTTCGAGCAGACGAAAACGATGAAGATGTTACCAGAGGACTCTAATTTCCTTGAACGTGCCTCTGATACAGACTGCTGTCACTCGAAATTTTGCAAGATATAGACAGAATCCTGATTTTGAAATTGAGCGTGATAAATAATTTTCTAGTCCCAGGTGATTTAGCCTATAGATACGGAACACCTAGGTAGCACAATATAAACCTTGATTTCAACTTCAAAGTAAAAAAAACAGAACTAGTCTTGTTGACATAAATGTCTCTTTCCCCGCTAAAAGCCGAATTACTAGAAGTAAACTTAACATGAGAAGGTATAGATAACACTTCTTGTTAGTCTTTAATGGTGTTCTTGTAGAAATACGTAAACACATTATACTGCGAGAGTTCAGAAAATCTTAGCACTAAAAATGAACTTGCACAATCTCACAACAAGGAATTTAGTCCAAAATTTCAGCAAATTTTCGACAGATTGTGTGGAGGATTGTGGCTGATGTGATCTGAAACATCCTCAAAATAATGCCCAAAGAAGACAGTTCGGGGACTGTCCTCCCACCATCCTCCACATAAACTGTCGAAAATTTGCCGAAATATTGGACTAACTTCCGTGTTGTGAGATTGTGCGTATTCGTTTTTAGTGTTACAATGGCGTTCTTTTGGGAGTTTGACAGAAGAATTCCCATTTCTTCAATTTTCCACGAGTTTTCTGATAATCTGTGATCTTGTCAGTACATTTTTGGAACCTGCAGACGTCTACTAACTCACTACTCCGAGAACAGTGTAGTAGTTATATTTTAAAGTATCTATGAATTCTGCAAAAAAACTGCTTTCGTAGAAATTACGTATCTGTATTAATTACTGTAATTTAGGTATGGTTTTTTTCCTACTGAGAATTTGAAGAAATTGCCGTAAACAAATACTGTATGTCTACGATGGAAGGTATTTTTTTCTGCTTGGTAGCAAAAGCATGCGTTAAGTGAGGCAAGTTACACATGATGAAGTACAATATTAAAATACTCGTCCACGTATTAAAGAGCAAATCATGGCCTCAATATTTTGTGCAGCAAGCCGCCTATCTGTCTTCATCCAGAAGAAATGCCATTAAACAGAAGGATAAAGAGGGCAGGTGGCGCTGTTGGCCAACTTAACTGTTGATTGGCCATTGTTGTGAGGAAGGAAGAAACAAAAGTAGTTGTTGCTGTGGTGGCTGAGAGAATTGTGGCCTTGTTTATCAAACGTAGCAGAATGTTTGTATTGCAAATTGAGAGCGAAGGGATTTATTAGAGCCTGGACCTATTGTCATGCGCCCTATTACAAGAATGAAGGGATCTTTCGGAGCCAATAATGGAAGTGTTGTGTGTCATTCAGGTTGATGACTTCATTAATGCAGTGCACTGCAAAAGCATTATTGATATGGTAGCGTTGTACTTCTGGTTTGTGTTGGTTTAAACGAGATTGGGTCACTGGTTCAATTCTTCCTGTAGTATCGTAATTGATTAGTTTGATAGACTTTTCATACTAATCATCAATCATGTGACGCAGTGTGTCGGACGTAGTGATGAAGACCTTCTGAGGAAATGAATAGCTGGATTCATGAAAATTTACTGGTCTGCTATCTTTAACCTATTATAACAATGTGAAAAATACATCCGATAAATCAGTCAGACAAGAACCAACACACAAAAAAGTACAACAATACATCAATAATGATCTCGCAGTTCACCGCATCAATGAAGGTCATCAACCTGACTGGCACAACACTTCCGTTCTTATATCCCTTCTTACTTGACTTTAAATAAACAGCCACGATCGAAGGAACAGGGACACTATTCTATCAACCTCCAGAAGGGGGCATACAGCTAAGTCATTGGCCTACTTCATCTTCCTCTCACTGATGAGCAGTTAGTCTAACCAAGTGCTCTACCCTGTTACCTTCAACTTTATCATCTTATTTGAAAAATATTTCCTCTGGATAAAGATAGTAGGACTGCTATTCAAAATTTTTAGCCTGTGGGTCCTCCAATGTGCGGGTGAGAATTTTACTTTCGTTCTTCGGCATAGAATGTAATCTTAGTCGATGACATGCTGGTGCTGATTTTAAATTGTCTTAACAGCCACGGAGAAGACTGAGATTAAATAGGTAGGCCTATTCAGTGTACGGTAATCGCTAGAAAATACTTAATCCAATTATTGGACCTTGAAATTTGTAAGGTAACGCAAAAGTAGGCCTAATACTAAAAGAAAAATCGTTTTGTGAACATTCATGGTTTCTGAACGTACTCTATGAAGGCATGATATATTTAGGTCTTAATTCGATTGCCATACCCAGGTGCAGTGAGTCGTAGCTATCCCTCAGATCCACATATGGACTTCCCGTTTCTTTGAATTGTTTCTTTTTAACTGGCCGTTGAATTCAGTCATAAAAAAGACAAGTAAATAATGCAGTAGCATTTTGTTACTGCTTTCGTTGTCTCTTTTAATTAGAATGTTTGGTTTGTGCAGCAAAGTTGTGTAAATTCTGTTTTAAACAGTTTCCTTGTAAACACCAAAATGCTTCGCACAACGTCGAGAGTTCACTTCAGAATTTAAATTTTCCATATTACTACGCACATTTTCAACTCGAAAAATACAATCAACCGTATTTTTAAAAATTTTCGACAGCTTTGAATTCAGTGTTACCGTAATTCCTGCTGTCTTCTTCAGGCTTACTGAAAAGTGTATTACTTTGGTTTAAATCACGCTGGACTTTGTCTGTGACATTGGTTTCCATCATGCTATGACAAAGTACAGCGTGATGTCAACCGAAGTAAGACACTTTTTAGTAGGCCTGACGAAGATAGTAGGAATTATTCAAAGCTGTCTACAATTTGCAAAAATACGGTATTGTATTTTTTGAGTTGAGATTGTGCGTAGTAATATGGAAAATTTGAATTCTAAACAGTTTCCCCATTCCAGATTGTGCTTTTCTGTATTTGTTTCAACAAGGTAATAGAGCACTAAATTTTCTACAGATTTGGTACCTACGAAGAATTTAAAAAACGAAACGTCGATTCTGTTGGAAACTTAACGCCAGGAAAACGGCTCTTATGTGGCCTTGGAGCCGGAATATGTGAAGCGATATTTGCAGTTACGCCAATGGAAACAGTGAAAGTAAAGTTCATCCATGACCAATCGCAGCCAAACCCCAAATTCAGAGGATTCTTTCATGGAGTGAGGGAAATTGTTCGTACTCATGGTGAGTATATAGAATAGTCTAATTTGATGTGGGATATTATTATGTTAAGACTATACTGAATTGACCATAGTTGAACATGCTAGCTCGTTGTTAAACATTTTTCCAGAAAAATACCTGACCAAATGTTTATTTATTTATTTGTTCTTGGTAACCATAAAACTAGTTACAAAGAAACAACGACGGGGGTGAACGTGTAACAGACGGTAAAGAGCTATTCTATATTTGTCTGATGTCAATTTCCTGAAGGGCCACAAGACGTACGTCGTACGTAGTCCATGGTGAAGTGGCAGATAGCTCAAATGTAGAAATTTGTGGACACCTTTCTCCATCTATCAAGTTCCACGAGTCCAGTGTTGACGACTATGCGAAACGGGGTGTTGCAACGATCGAGGCCTCCATTGCAGGCCACAACTGTTTTGTTGCATGAACGAGACTTGTCGCACCAACTGGGATGTGGGAATCGTAACTCTTAACGCGTAACCAGTTGCTGCGACAAGTTGGTGGCCATGAATCCATGATAGATTGTTGCAAGATCATGGAAAGCCGTAGGTCTAAAAAGCATGCATGTTGCCAGGCCAAACAAGGCGTATGCACACATTTGAAGCAGTATAGTTTGATGCCGAGTGGCACGAAACTGAAGTGATGCAGCACCATGTTGCCCGCACGGCACAGTCCTGGGAGGACATTTAAAAGTTGTTCGTCGTCATTCAAGTCTTGAGTGAGCATTATTCCCAGATACCTGCTGATACCTGTTGATTCCCGGACAAGAACAAGAGTCAACGTTAACATGAATAAAGCAACATCTGGCCTGCCTTATAACAGCCACGCACAGTCACGTGTCCTCGCGCTGCCGTTGCGAGATTCGGCGTAGTAATACTACAACGTCACTTCCGCCCTCGACCCTCGTCTTCTTGTGATCACGTGAACAACGTCTGGCCTAGCAGATGAATTGCGGGTCACGTACGTGACAGCATTGACGCAAAAACTGTGTCGTCACAACCGGAAACCATGAAACGTCATGTTTATTGTAGGCACGCAAAGAAATTAGAAAATTCCGTGCGGAATTAAATAGCCAAAATCTGTCTCGGTTCTTGAAATGCAAACGAAGAATTTTCTACCTCGTCGTTGTTGTTGTTGATTATTTTGTAGAAGCCTGATGAAGACAATTGACTGAGCCCCACCAACTCCGGGAATCAACTAACTGTTGAAATTTGCATAGATGTTGTGTGGAAAATATCTTGTCCTTTGAAAATCAGCCTAGCCAAGGTGAATTTAAACTTTAATGTGAATTTTCAAAGTAAACAATAAGACGTTTTTAAGGCGAATGATTAAAAATAAAATTTAAAAAGCCAGATTGCTGCTTGCCCTCATACACTTGTGTAGAAAAACTCTTGAAAACTAATTTTAAATGATCAAAGGGTACATTTTGTTTATCACCCAGTTTTATGTGCGGAGTACGAGTTGAAGTGAAAATTTTGGAATAAATGCTCTTTAAGATTCCTGCTAAGAAAAAAAAATTGTCTACCACGGGATTTTGCATTCTTTCAATAAACATTCAGTTTTATTCGGTTCCTGAGATTCATTTTGGAAGAAAAACAAAGTTAATTGTATACTTTTTTTTTTTTTTTTTTTTTTTAGGAATAAGGGGAACGTATCAAGGATTAACAGCTACTTGTATAAAACAAGGAAGCAATCAAGCAATACGCTTCTTTGTAGTAGAATCATTAAAGGACTGGTATCGCGGTGGGGATCCCAAAAAACCAGTCCCCAAGATAGCCACTGGAGTGTTTGGTGCTATTGCAGGAGCTGCATCCGTCTTTGGTAATACTCCAGTTGATGTAGTAAAGACAAGAATGCAGGTCAGTGTTTTAGTTTACTCTGTGTAGTAGACAGAGGCAATTTTTGTGGAGTAGAAAAACCGAAATTTCGGCTGCGTTACTTTGGTTGATACTTATAATCAAAAACTCACTGCAAATCCAAGATCCAGTTCAAAACGCTCTGCCAAAATTATTCAAGCTTCCGCAAAAAAAAAACATATTTGGGAAATGATATCAGAGAAAACTCGACAGAAGATGGCAGAATTTTCTTTCTTTTCTAACACCAACTGAGAGGAAGAACCACGAACAAGAATGCCAAGATTTTAATGTGAGCAACTCGAGGCCAGCTGTGGTTGGGAGGAGAATTCAAATGTCTGCATCAAGAAAGATCATTGGAGTAATGGAGTGTGGACAGTATGGTGCAAGTCTCTTACACTGTCGCCTGAGGAAGACAACCAAAACAAGTTTTGTCGAAATTCACAAGTTTTAGTGGAAGCTTGAACAATTTTGGTACAGTAGAGCGTTTTGAACTGTGGAACTTGGATTTGCAGTGAGTTTTTTGATTGTGTGCAGTACTTCACTTTGGAGGAAACCATCACCAATCACTGCTAATTCAAATTACCAAACAGATCAAATGTTAAATAAATCAACTTCTACCACTACCTAGTGAGGCAATTAATACTAATTTAGTTAAATTCACAAGCAAGCATGCATGAAAAACTGCTATTTTCTAGTATCTAGAATACCCAAAAAAATCGGTCATCAGACCAGATCCAACAAATCACGTAATATTTTATATACTTGCACTTAACCCTTTAATGCCCATTTTGAACGGGATGCATTTTTTGGTCGGTCGCGGAATTCGAACCAGTATTCACTTGGTGTGGAGACGAGGACGCTGACCACTGGGCTGTTACTGCTCGCTTTGCTCAGGTTCCCCGGGACCCCTCACAAAGCTTGCGTTGCATGTTTACTCAGTTTTTTGCTATTCAGTATATTGGACGTTGGGCAGTAAAGCGTTACAAACACACTTTTCGCGTGACAAATTTACATTCTAGGTAGGTTACCAGACACTTTGGTTTTAGCATGTATGTTGATGAGTGAAACTAATTACGACCGTCAGCTTATTTTTGTCTTAAATTTTGCGAAGCAATTGTTCAGCGTCTTATTGTGCATTTCTAAAAGAAAAGTACAGCAGGTTTTAAGAACGTTGGGCGGCTACTTGTTCCTCAGGGTGTAAACTCTGAATGTAAATGATTCTTGTCGTATAGAAGTCTGACTGCATTCATTGTTTCACAATATTAGCTCCGTGGTTTCTGGTCGTATAAAAACGTCAGTGATGACAAGCCAAGATTTCTTAACTGGGTTAGTTGAGTTTATATCTTATATGCAACGATAAGATCTCCCAGAGTACGTCGATAAGACGGAATCGGCGGTGTTGTAAGTGTTTGCTGTACAAGTTTGTTAAACCTATGACCCACTTTGTAGCAGGTCTGGAGTACTTCCACTTTATGGTATATCCGTATGATCCACCGAGTTTGGTTTGCGTATTTGATGGGTTTTACTTTTTACTTGACTACTACAATACAGTTTTAATAAAATTTTCTGTTCGCAGCTCAACACAGGTAGTTTTATTTCTTACTGCAGCTATCACTGCGTATGGTTGCACTACGACTGTTTGAACATGGGTTGTGAAAGAACGGTCATCTTCAAGAATGCGTCCTGGACGAGTTCATTAGGTTCAATTTCTTAGACTGTACCCACTATGCAGGTGTTTGGTTGCCTAACCTGAAGGCACAACACTGTTTTTTTTTTGTTCATATCCATACAGTGTTTGTTTCCACCACCCAGTTTGTAAAGTAATGAATGCTATCTTGAAGGATAGCGATGGTGGTTCTGGTATTGGAGGTTGCGAAATGGTGGTGTATAGGATGAACATGACCTAATAATAGTGGTCATAACTCATAACACACTTGTGAAATCCCCTCTAAGGAGTGGTAAAGGCTCTGACAGTACCAGTGTATGCTTTCTCCACGCAGCTTTTGTATTAACTCCTGAAAATTTGCTGCTCCTGTTTCATGATGGCAATTGTTTTAATTGTACAGTATCGGCATATTACTGCTTAATTCAAAATCTGCTTGCAATAATTGCAGCTGTAGTCAGTCTGTGAACGTTTGGTGACTGAAACTGTTCGTTGATTGCTTACTCATCTAATATCAAATGCCACATGCTGCTGGTTGTTTACCACTTGTTCAGTCTGCAAAATTTGGTGCCTAAGATAAAGATGCAGTACACACAAGACAAGTTTTTTTCATTTTACAATATAATTTTGTTGGAAGGCTTACTTATACTCTAAGACTAGCTAACTTCAATGATACTGCCACATAGTGTTGCCATAAATTCAAACATTTTGAACTAGGCATTCACAATTTGTCAATAAGTCTATGTGTACGAAAAAAGTCGACCACTCTGTTTACTGTGAAATGAACCATCAAATTTACCGGACAAATTTCCGAGCTGCATTCGTCCACTTTCACATTGTACATTGTTCATAATCTTGCAAATTTTCGATTGCATGCAGCAATCTTCTTCAGGCTCTGAGAGGGTTGCTTTTCTTCTGTTTGCATCTCACTCTATGGTCTGTTGTTCTGCCGTTTGAATTCGTTTCATTGTTTACTTGCTGCCACCGTGCATAGCCTCCGGTTTTGGTAAGGTTGTTCCGCTTCATTCGGCCCAGTCGATTGTTGAGGCCGATCGTTGCTTCGGAGTTTCCACTTGGTGTCTAGTTTATTTTCAAGATCTTTCCCAACGAGGAACATTTGGACTCTAAGGGCCTTGTGAATTCTTGAGGATTACTTGTTTTATTGCCACAGACTCAAGGCTTCTCAGGTGGTTGTCTCACTTAGAATTTGACTTAATAAGCGTATCTGCTTTATTCCACGCGATTTCATGCTTGAGCCAAAAATCAATTGACAAGCAAGCTCTAGCCAAGTTGTGAACACCTGAGACGTAGTTTATCCAGTTACGTGCAAGGACTGTGATGCCGTGTACATCGGTGTGACCAAACAGGGGAGCGCGAAAGAGATTGACTCAACATATGAGAAGTGAAAGGAATGAGGCTAATGCCAACAGCATTGCAGCCCATTGCATGGACACCAAGCACGAAATCGTGTGGAATAAAGCAGAGATGCTTATTAAGTCAAATTCTGAGTGAAACATCCACCTGGGAAGCCTTGAGTCTGTGGCAATAAAACTGAATCAACGTAAACAAGTGACCCTCCTGAATTTACAAGGCCCTTCGAGTCCAATTGTCACGTTCCTAGTGGGGAAAGATCTTGAAAATGAACTATACACCAAGTGGAAACTCCTGAGCAACGATCGGCCTAAATAATGGACTGGGCTGAATGAAGCGGAATTGCCTCACCAAAACAGGAGGCTATGCACGGCGGCAGCTTTAACAAATTCGAACAGCAAAAAAAACAGACCGGAGAGTGAGATGTATACGGAAGAAAAAACAACCCTCTACGAGCCTGAAGAAGTTGCTGCAAGCAATTGAAAATTTGTAAGATTATGAACAATCTACAATTTGAAAGTTGGCGAATGCATCTCGGAAATTTGTTGGGTAAATTTGAAGTCGATGTTTAGATGCTACAACGTAATTACTGTAAGTCCTACAAATTTCATAGGCTTCAGGAGGCAACCTATGAAATTGCTAAACTGATTACTCACCTTTTCGTTATGAGACTTCTTAAGGGGAGTTGTTCCACCTAACTGGCGGATGAACAACGTTACTGACATTCATAAGGATGGAAATCGTAGGAAACCTGCAAATGATCGACCTGTGAGCCTCACGAGTGTAATCTGCAGGATTTTGGAGCATATTCTGCGAGGACATCTGGGAGGCGAGCTGAAGTGCAGCATGGCTTTGTACGTGACCGCTTGTGCTGGAATCATTTGCTTTTGGCAGGATGACTGGATGGAGGCTGTTGATAGTGGTGCTCATGTGGACTGTCTTTATTTTGATTTCTCCGAGGCGTTTGATAACGTTCCCCATCTGCGTTTAGAGAGAAGGCTGCGTGATCTTGGTGTGAATGCTGCTCTTGTTGATTGGGTCGAGGCGTGGCTGCAGGATCGCAGGCAGAGGGTTGTGGTGAACAGCCAAGCTTCTTCGTGGAAGACCCGTCATGAATGGTGTCCCTCAAGACAGCGGTCCTTGGCCCCCTTCTGTTTGTTGTGTTCTCTGACAATGCTTGGGATTGTATTACATCCGTGTTTTGGCTTTTGCTGATGACGGTAAGTTGGGCAGAAAGATTTGCAGCATTGAGGACTGTGAGGCGCTTCAGTGTGATTTGGAAGGGTTGGTGACGTGGACCAAAGATTCTATGATGACGAGCGCTGAATATTGAGGAATGCCACATCCTGCATATTGGCTGGCGGCCAGGAAAGCTAGCTTTTCCTTACAAAATTGATAGTGTCCCTTAATGTGGTTGAAACTGAAAAGGATTTGGGGGTGATTGTCTCTGCAAATGAAAAGCAGGCTAATCAATGTGCTGCTGTCGCGACCAAAGGCTAATCGGGCCCTTGGTCTTTTTCGGCAGACACTTTCTACATGGTCACCGAATGTGTTAGTGCCGGCTTATAAAGCCTTGGTCAGACTTGTTGGAATATTGTTCTCCTGTCTGGTCCCCATATCTGTTGGGTGACATGAATGTTAAGGCAGTGCAAAGAAGATTTAGAGGATTTTTGGAATTTACGTCACTCTGAATACGATGCTCGGCTGGGCTCGCTTTTAGGTTTGAAACGATTGCTGATTGAAGACAAAATCTCGATCTGATTTGTGTCTTCAAACTCCTGAGTGGACTCGTTGACATCGACTGGAGGAAGCTCCTGACTCTTCAGGTGGATAGGTTTGCTGGACCTCGTACTTTGTTTCTTCGGCGATGTCGGGTGGATGTTCGGAGGTTTTGCTTTGGTGTTAGGTTGGTCAGAGCGTGGAATGCTCTATCTGAAGATGTCAGATGTTGGTGTTTTTAAACGTCGCCTGCTCCTGCGCAAAACCACGGGATAGTTGATGGTTTCCACTGTCTTTTTTTTGTCCATCTGGACTTTCGCCGTGCTTGGATTCTTCTTATTTATACTTGTATTTAAAATAGCACTTCGATGCTAGAAAGTAATTATTTTAAGCGCTAAGCACTTACAAATAATTACTTTCTAGCATTTAAACATCGACTTGTTGACATGTTGTGAACGTCTAGTTCAAAATGTTACCTAATTGCTGCCAAAACTGACTTTTACTCGTATTTGGCCTTTGCTATTACCTTTTAAACTTAGTTCATCACCAATTACAGTAAGGTTTTCAAATTTAATCAAAAGTGTTGCCCTCAGGTTGTGCATGTGAAATTATGGTAATACCGGAATATGGCTGTCCGCCTTATTTACTCCACGAGCGGGTGTTAGTTTGTACTTGACGAGTTTAAATTGAGCAATGCTGAATTTCTCTTTATGTGGTGCTTAACTTTTACCGCTCACTAGGTTGCCTGTTCAATTCTTAATTTTAATTAAGGTCCATAGTAATGTTTGGGGCACATTCTTAATGCTTATCCAAGACCTTTTTTAGTACGTTATGGTATATTTGATATTTGTACAATTTTTTTCTTTCGCAGGGTTTAGAAGCATCAAAGTATAAGAACACTGCTCATTGTGCTTGGCTGATATGGAAAAATGAAGGACCGCTAGCGTAAGTATAGGCAGTGGTTTAAACAAAAAACGGGGTTTTACCCCTAAAAATAGTTTTTACTTAGCCTAAAATACTTACCTGTATTTTATATATGCTTTCCAGTTTTGGAAATGCTACCCGTCCCAAACATGAAATTTCTACTCTCCTGGTCCTTGCAATGGCACTCCCCGGGGCTCATGACCACCGCTAGGCGGCGCCCCATTCCCGCTCATTATCACAGTTTGTCTCCCCGTTCTAGACGGTTCGACGCGGGAGGAGGGTGGGTTCCTACAGGTAAGTATTTTAGGCTAAGTAAAAACTATTTTTAGGGGTAAAACCCCGTTTTTACTGCTAGCCTAAAATACTTACCTGTATTTTATATATGCTGACTTTGTCCTACCTAAATAGGTGGCGTCGAACCCACGCCTTTGCAAGACCATCCTACCGAAATCACACAAAGTGGAACATGTGTGAACGCAGTAAGCAACTGTAGACCCTTCAGGTCCGGTAGATAACCTACAACCCTTACCTTAATACTTCACTACTTTACCTGCCGCGGTGAATTGTTACCCCCTGTTACCTGATGAGGGGGTTCCCACACGCTGTAGATGGTGGGCGATGAAGGTATTGCGGTTCCTCCAGCGACCAATTTCAGTATTTTCCTCCAACGGCGTTCCAGCTGTTAGCGCCCAAGATGTTACCCTGGTATGAACCCCGTGCATGTAACACCGCCCCTTGGCAGGAGTGTCCGAGCGACGTGCTCCTGTGAAAGCTCTGCCTATCGCTCTACCTTAGAGCCCTGGTGATGCAGGGTCGCGCGTAAAGTACCCACCATCCTTCGTGAGCTTTACGAACAGCGGGACTCGTGGCCTATCTCCACGGTACGAAATCCCTACAGCTTTAGTTTCCTCACTTAACCTTTTGGGTCAAGTGAGGAAGGCCCTCACCGCTCGGGGGGGCAGAGAACCTATCCGAGAATCCTGGTTCCAATGAAGGGGTTAAAGTTGACACCACAACTGTCGTCGGTGTCTCATCTGTCTCAAGGGTAAAAGTGAGGTTTCTGGGGAAGGCATCGTGCCACCGCTCAAACAGGGGAGGGGGGGGGGGAGACCAGAATATGCAGAATGCATGGAGGGTCCCCCTAAGGGCACAGTATTCGCCCTATAGGGCATAGTACACCGAAGGACTGGGTAACTCGTGACCACACTGTGCTTACATATGTCTCCTTGCTTCCCCCCGACTGCCAACCCTGAATAGATGGCAGCCCTGTACCCTTGATAGCACACAGTGTCAAACCCTGGTCAAATAGAGAACTAACAACTCGTAAAGTTCCCATGGTTAAGGTTGTGATGCACTAACCGTCTTAACACTGCACCACTCCAACTACCCTCTCCACATTCCTTCATAGATCTGTAAGGAAGAGTCGCGGTGACACTTTCCCACCACGTTGGAGACTCCCTTGGATGATCCTCCTTTAACACGCTCACTTTTCACAACCTGCCGGTGTGATGGTGTGGGGCGTAAGGTTTGGGTGGAGTGTGCTGCCCAGATGCCGGTAAGGGAAGTCGACCTGGTCCGCCGACTTCAGTGTCCATAGTTCTGCCAGTTGTAAACGAATGACCCCGGCCCTTGGCCACCAAAAATTGCCCACTGGCTGTCCCACGATACTAGCAAACCCCACGGAATGTGCGGTTGCAAGGTTGAGCTGGGATAGTCCGCACTCGGCTTTGACCCGGACTGCGAAGTTAGCCGACACCCGGACTGTGTGCAGACCGACATCGGTTGTCCGCTGCTCCATGCCTTAGACCAGGACTGGGATACGATCGGGTCCGGGCATTCCTGTCCGTTCTTGTCTCCCTCCTGGCCACTACTGAAAGCTAAGGATTCCAGTCCGGACTTGGTCCGGCCGGTCTCCATCGATACCTGGTCGGAGATTTGTGGGGCAGGCCCCAAAACCACACTGTTAGGATCGTGCCCAATGTTCATCTCCTATGTATAGGCGATGACTCGTCATCACCATACCCTGTCGTATCCACACTGCCGTCCCGTCTAGGTGAGCCCGGTAAGGTAACATTGTCCTGTAGATTCACCAGTCCGTCCCCCGAGCTGGTGTCGACGAGGCAGCCCCCAGAGCCGACGTATCTCATCGTCCTCCAAATCTACTGATGTGGCGAAATTTTCCCCCGTTGGGTAACTTCACGGGTATAACCGCCACTGGAACCATCCACTGACCTTGCCCAGATTTATCTTTCGTCTGGGAAGGCAGCGATAATGTGACAGCGACTAGTATACATAAACTCCAACTACAATGCACCAGAACGAACGAACTGCTATGGTCATGGCTGCCAACCCCTCTCCAATCCTGCCGCATTGTCATTCAAGGGTACAGCGTGTCAAGCTATCCCTTGAATCCATACAAGCAAAATCTACAAAGTGTCTAATATTTGGCTTGTTAAATTGTCTGAACAGAATCTAAAATGCCTGATGAAATGCGTGTTTTTAGGTGAAAATCAGACAAAATACACGATTTCACACATTTTGTCGGATAACTGACTTTTTCGTGTATCCTAGATACGGTAGACTTAGCATGGATGCTTGAATCACTATCACATTTCCTCCGAATTCATAAACACGTAGTCATAAAACACCCTACCAAGTCTTGGCAATGGTAGAACATGTCCCTCGCCGATCATAAAAACACCGCAGAATTCCATCATCCAATAATGGTAGCCTAGTGGTAAATACCATGTCAATTCACCCATGCACAGGCAATGCTGCTATAAAAGCCACCGTAAACGAACTCCCAAATAAACTTTACGCTACCCTATTACCAAATTTCTGAGTCGTTAGGCTAATATTTCCAATAAAACCGTAAAATGTCAGTTCCAGGTTGACACCAAGTAAAGTGTAACTGTCTTCGGCCTGTCAGCCACCAGGGCCGTAAGCCAATTGCTCGCCAGCTGGTAACCCATACATGGTTCGTCCAAAATTCAATCAAGAAAGTGATACTTGAAAGTGAGTAGCAAGTGCAATAATTCCAAACTATTAAAACCTCATAAGATACAGGCTAAAATTACCAAAAAGTTGGCAAGATTATGAGGTTTATAATTAAATGCCGACCAAGTCGCTTTGTGAATTATAAATCATTTATTATAAAATAAATGAAGTCTTGAAACTAAGTGGTAAGCACTTAGCAGTGTTCAACAATTATTCATCGCCAAAAACATACTCCTTTAGGAGGAAGTTTTATCCGCAACACGAATAACCAAAATCCATACCATTTAATTGTCAAATTTTACTCGTTAAAATTAAGACTATCCACAGCAGTGAATGCGACTGGCGACACCACACATTCCAAGCATCGAATCACCAACAGTCATAACACAAGTTACATGGAACATGTGCTGTGGCCAAGCGACTATCAATTGCAGAGAACTAATTGACTCCCACTAAGCTTAACATGAAGCTTATAAATATATAACTTTCATCATTGGGGTATGACAAAAGTGTATAATTAACTATCTCCCTTGAATGTGTGGAAATGACAAAGCGTTACTTTAGTAGGCTTTGACAAAAAACTCAAGACTCAAACCTTACTCAAGATTGTCTTACCAATACTACATTAATAATGGAAGATTAAATTAATCTCAATTTTAAGATTAACATGCAATCAAAATTAATACATTATATATAAAATACCACGCATGATATGGCGTGCCCGCGGTTAAAAAACTGCGACACCCATGTGCACCAGCGGTCTGTGACTGCTACATGTGCCATTTCGTCTAGCGCTCGGGATGTAATCAACTACCGCCTGGATATACCAGTGGTTGATGATTTTTGGCGCTATGGGATCCATCAACTGCCCTCGCGCAGAAAAGACTGGGAGAGCAGCGATAATGTGACTACGACTTAACTTCTACAACAACACACCAAGAACAGTAACAAGCAAGTTTGAGAGCATCTACCATCTCTCCATCCCTGTCGTATTGCGATTCAAGGGTACTGCGCATCAGGCCAGCCCTCGAATCACTGTCACATTTCCCAAGGTGTTAGACTAACACCAACCATCAAACACAACTAGCAATGTTTCAATGATAAACCAATTTGGAAACAATACTCGTAACCAACCATACACTAGACTCTTACTGTAACACACTATGGTCAAAATAGAGGGCTGGGGTGGGGTTGCCATCCCCCCCCCCCCTCTTACCTGGACGTCGTGGTGAGGGCCTGCATGCCCTAATCATACCTACCCCGGACGTCACCGTACAACAATATACACCACTTTATCGGTACAACTATTACAAACCGATAAAGCTGACCGACTTGTCCCAACTTTCACTTGGGAACATGGACAGGTAGCACAACCTGCCATTCTAGAGAATACACACATGATAATCTGTGAGCACATGTAGATGTAATACTGACTGGCCAA